>JAWNPL010000231.1:0-81680 GCA_035047545.1 Drosophila paranaensis | reverse complement strand
ACCTATTTGCAAATTATACAGTATGCGTACACACACATGGAACTGCTCACATCTCTAAAATTTTATCGAACAATAGATGGCGCTATTGGCTAAACAATTGTAAAAGTTATTTGCAAATTTATACCCATTTGCAAATTATGCAGTACGCGTGCATACACACATAGAACTGCTCGCATATAGCAATTCTATCGAACCATAGATTGCGTCATTGGCTAAACACTTGCAAAAATTAATTGGGCGTTTATACCTATTTGCAAATTTATGCCTATTTGCAAATTATGCAGTATGCGTGCACACACATGGAACTGCTCACATCTCTAAAATTCTATCGAACAATAGATGGCGCTATTGGCTAAACAATTGTAAAAGTTAATTGGGCGGTTATTTGCAAATTTATACCCATTTGCAAATTATGCAGTACGCGTGCACACACACATAGAACTGCTCGCATATAGCAATTCTATCGAACCATAGATTGCGTCATTGGCTAAACACTTGCAAAAATTAATTGGGCGTTTATACCTATTTGCAAATTTATACCTATCTGCAAATTATGCATTATGCGTGCACACACACATAGAACTGCTCGCATATAGCAATTCTATCGAACCATAGATTGCGTCATTGGCTAAACACTTGCAAAAATTAATTGGGCGTTTATACCTATTTGCAAATTTATGCCTATTTGCAAATTATGCAGTATGCGTGCACACACATGGAACTGCTCACATCTCTAAAATTCTATCGAACAATAGATGGCGCTATTGGCTAAACAATTGTAAAAGTTAATTGGGCGGTTATTTGCAAATTTATACCCATTTGCAATTATGCATTACGCGTGCACACACACATAGAACTGCTCGCATATAGAAATTCTATCGAACCATAGATTTCGCCATTGGCTAAACACCTGCAAATATTAATTGGGCGTTTATACCTATTATGCAGTATGCGTGCACCTTTACATAGAACTGCTCGCATCTAGCAAATTCTATCGAACCATAGATCGCGCTATTGGCTGAACATAGTAATTGGCCGTTTATACCTATTTGCAAATTTATACCCATTTACAAATTATGCAGTACGCGTGCACACACACACATAGAACTGCTCGCATATAGCAATTCTATCGAACCATAGATTGCGCCATTGGCTAAATACCTGCAAAAATTATTTGGGCGTTTATACCTATTTACAAATTTATACCTATTTGCAAATTATGCAGTATGCGTGCACACACATGGAACTGCTCACATCTCTAAAATTCTATCGAACAATAGATGGCGCTATTGGCTAAACAATTGTAAAAGTTAATTGGGCGATTAATTGCAAATTTATACCCATTTGCAACTGCAAAAATTAATTGGGCGTTTATACCTATTTGCAAACTTATACCTATTTGCAAATTTATACCTATTTGAAAATTATGCAGTACGCGTGCACACACACACATAGAACTGCTCGCATATAGCAATTCTATCGAACCATAGATTGTGCCATTGCCTAAACACCTGCAAATATTAATTGGGCGTTTATACCTATTTACAAATTTACACCTATTTGCAAATTATACAGTATGCGTACACACACATGGAACTGCTCACATCTCTAAAATTTTATCGAACAATAGATTGCGCTATTGGCTAAACAATTGTAAAAGTTATTTGCAAATTTATACCCATTTGCAAATTATGCAGTACGCGTGCATACACACATAGAACTGCTCGCATATAGCAATTCTATCGAACCATAGATTGCGTCATTGGCTAAACACTTGCAAAAATTAATTGGGCGTTTATACCTATTTGCAAATTTATGCCTATTTGCAAATTATGCAGTATGCGTGCACACACATGGAACTGCTCACATCTCTAAAATTCTATCGAACAATAGATGGCGCTATTGGCTAAACAATTGTAAAAGTTAATTGGGCGGTTATTTGCAAATTTATACCCATTTGCAAATTATGCAGTACGCGTGCACACACACATAGAACTGCTCGCATATAGCAATTCTATCGAACCATAGATTGCGTCATTGGCTAAACACTTGCAAAAATTAATTGGGCGTTTATACCTATTTGCAAATTTATACCTATCTGCAAATTATGCATTATGCGTGCACACACACATAGAACTGCTCGCATAAAGCAATTCTATCGAACCATAGATTGTGCCATTGCCTAAACACCTGCAAAAATTAATTGGGCGTTTATACCTATTTACAAATTTATACCTATTTGCAAATTATGCAGTATGCGTGCACACACATGGAACTGCTCACATATCTAAAATTCTACCGAACAATAGATGGCGCTATTGGCTAAACAATTGTAAAAGTTAATTGGGCGGTTATTTGCAAATATATACCCATTTGCAATTATGCATTACGCGTGCACACACACATAGAACTGCTCGCATATAGAAATTCTATCGAACCATAGATTGCGCCATTGGCTAAACACCTGCAAATATTAATTGGGCGTTTATACCTATTATGCAGTATGCGTGCACCTTTACATGGAACTGCTCGCATCTAGCAAATTCTATCGAACCATAGATCGCGCTATTGGCTGAACATAGTAATTGGCCGTTTATACCTATTTGCAAATTTATACCCATTTGCAAATTATGCAGTACCCGTGCACACACATAGAACTGCTCGCATGTAGCAATTCTATCGAACCATAGATTGCGCCATTGGCTAAATACCTGCAAAAATTATTAGGGCGTTTATACCTATTTGCAAATTTATGCCTATTTGCAATTATGCAGTATGCGTGCACACACGTGGAACTGCTCACATCTCTAAAATTCTATCGAACAATAGATGGCGCTATTGGCTAAACAATTGTAAAAGTTAATTGGGCGGTTATTTGCAAATTTATACCCATTTGCAACTGCAAAAATTAATTGGGCGTTTATACCTATTTGCAAACTTATACCTATTTGCAAATTTATACCTATTTAAAATTATGCAGTACGCGGGCACACACATAGAACTGCTCATATCTAGCAAATTCTATCGAACAATAGATGGCTCTATTGGCTAAAAAATTGCAAAAGTTAATTGGGCGTTTATTTGCAAATTTATACCCATTTGCAATTTATGCAGTACGCGTGTACACACACATAGAATTGCTCGCATATAGCAATTCTATCGAACCATAGATTGCGCCATTGGCTAAACACCTGCAAATATTAATTGGGCGTTTATACATATTTGCAAATTTATACATATTTGCAAATTATGCAGTATGCGTGCACACACATGTAACTGCTCACATCTCTAAAATTCTATCGAACAATAGATGGCGCTATTGGCTAAACAATTGTAAAAGTTAATTGGGCGGTTAATTGCAAATTTATACCCATTTGCAACTGCAAAAATTAATTGGGAGTTTATACCTATTTACAAATCTATACCTATTTGCAAATTATGCAGTGCATGTGCACACACACATAGAACTGCTCGCATATAGCAATTTAATAGAACCATAGATTGCGACTAAAATTAATTGGGCGTTTATACCTATTAACAAGTTTATACCTATTTGCAAATTATGCAGTATGCGTGCACACACATGGAACTGCTCACATATCTAAAATTCTATCGAACAATAGATGGCGCTATTGGCTAAACAATTGTAAAAGTTAATTGGGCGGTTATTTGCAAATTTATACCCATTTGCAAATTATGCATAACGCGTGCACACACACATAGAACTGCTCGCATATAGCAATTCTATCGAACCATAGATTGCGCCATTGGCTAAGCACCTGCAAGTATTAATTGGGCGTTTATACCTATTTACAAATTTATACCTATTTGCAAATTATGCAGTATGCGTGCACACACATGGAACTGCTCACATCTCTAAAATTCTATCGAACAATAGATGGCGCTATTGGCTAAACAATTGTAAAAGTTAATTGGGCGGTTAATTGCAAATTTATACCCATTTGCAACTGCAAAAATTAATTGGGCGTTTATACCTATTTGAAAATTATGCAGTACGCGGGCACACACATAGAACTGCTCATATCTAGCAAATTCTATCGAACAATGGATGGCGCTATTGGCTAAACAATTGCAAAAGTTAATTGGGCGTTTATTTGCAAATTTATACCCATTTGCAATTTATGCAGTACGCGTGTACACACACATAGAATTGCTCGCATATAGCAATTCTATCGAACCATAGATTGCGCCATTGGCTAAATACCTGCAAAAATTAATTGGGCGTTTATACCTATTTACAAATTTATACCTATTTGCAAATTATACAGTATGCGTGCACACACATGGAACTGCTCACATCTATAAAATTATATCGAACAATAGATGGCGTTATTGGCTAAACAATTGTAAAAGTTAATTGGGCGGTGCACACACACATAGAACTGCTCGCATATAGCAATTCTATCGAACCATAGATCGCGCTATTGGCTAAACACCTGCAAAAATTAATTCGGTGTTTATACCTATTTGCAAATTTATACATATTTGCAAATTTATACCTATTTGAAAATTATGCAGTACGCGTGCACACACATAGAACTGCTCGCATATAGCAATTCTATCGAACCATAGATTGCGTTATTGGCTAAACACTTGCAAAAATTAATTGGGCGTTTATACCTATTTGCAAATTTATACCTATCTGCAAATTATGCATTATGAACTGCTCGCATAAAGCAATTCTATCGAACCATAGATTGTGCCATTGCCTAAACACCTGCAAATATTAATTGGGCGTTTATACCTATTTACAAATTTATACCTATTTGCAAATTATGCAGTATGCGTACACACACATGGAACTGCTCACATCTCTAAAATTCTATCGAACAATAGATGGCGCTATTGGCTAAACAATTGTAAAAGTTAATTGGGCGATTAATTGCAAATTTATACCCATTTGCAAATTATGCATTACGCGTGCACACACACATAGAACTGCTCGCATATAGAAATTCTATCGAACCATAGATTTCGCCATTGGCTAAACACCTGCAAATATTAATTGGGCGTTTATACCTATTATGCAGTATGCGTGCACCTTTACATAGAACTGCTCGCATCTAGCAAATTCTATCGAACCATAGATCGCGCTATTGGCTGAACATAGTAATTGGCTGTTTATACCTATTTGCAAATTTATACCCATTTGCAAGTTATGCAGTACCCGTGCACACACACATAGAACTGCTCGCATATAGCAATTCTATCGAACCATAGATTGCGCCATTGGCTAAATACCTGCAAAAATTATTAGGGCGTTTTTTACAAATTTATACCTATTTGCAAATTATGCAGTATGCGTGCACACACATGGAACTGCTCACATCTCTAAAATTCTATCGAACAATAGATGGCGCTATTGGCTAAACAATTGTAAAAGTTAATTGGGCGGTTAATTGCAAATTTATACCCATTTGCAACTGCAAAAATTAATTGGGCGTTTATACCTATTTGCAAACTTGTACCTATTTACAAATTTATACCTATTTGAAAATTATGCAGTACGCGTGCACACACACACATAGAACTGCTCGCATATAGCAATTCTATCGAACCATAGATTGTGCCATTGCCTAAACACCTGCAAATATTAATTGGGCGTTTATACCTATTTACAAATTTATACCTATTTGCAAATTATACAGTATGCGTACACACACATGGAACTGCTCACATCTCTAAAATTTTATCGAACAATAGATGGCGCTATTGGCCAAACAATTGTAAAAGTTATTTGCAAATTTATACCCATTTGCAAATTATGCAGTACGCGTGCATACACACATAGAACTGCTCGCATATAGCAATTCTATCGAACCATAGATTGCGTCATTGGCTAAACACTTGCAAAAATTAATTGGGCGTTTATACCTATTTGCAAATTTATGCCTATTTGCAAATTATGCAGTATGCGTGCACACACATGGAACTGCTCACATCTCTAAAATTCTATCGAACAATAGATGGCGCTATTGGCTAAACAATTGTAAAAGTTAATTGGGCGGTTATTTGCAAATTTATACCCATTTGCAATTATGCATTACGCGTGCACACACACATAGAACTGCTCGCATATAGAAATTCTATCGAACCATAGATTGCGCCATTTGCTAAACACCTGCAAATATTAATTGGGCGTTTATACCTATTACTATTATTATGCAGTATGCGTGCACCTTTACATAGAACTGCTCGCATCTAGCAAATTCTATCGAACCATAGATCGCGCTATTGGCTGAACATAGTAATTGGCCGTTTATACCTATTTGCAAATTTATACCCATTTGCAAATTATGCAGTACCCGTGCACACACACATCCATATACATCTATCGAACCATAGATTGCGCCATTGGCTAAATACCTGCAAAAATTAATTGGGCGTTTATACCTATTTACAAATTTATACCTATTTGCAAATTATGCAGTATGCGTGCACACACATGGAACTGCTCACATCTCTAAAATTCTATCGAACAATAGATGGCGCTATTGGCTAAACAATTGTAAAAGTTAATTGGGCGGTTATTTGCAAATTTATACCCATTTGCAAATTATGCAGTACGCGTGCACACACACATAGAACTGCTCGCATATAGCAATTCTATCGAACCATAAATTGCGTCATTGGCTAAACACTTGCAAAAATTAATTGGGCGTTTATACTTATTTGCAAATTTATACCTATTTGCAAATTATGCATTGCGCGTGCACACACACATAGAACTGCTCGCATATAGCAATTCTATCGAACCATAGATTGCGTCATTGGCTAAACACTTGCAAATATTAATTGGGCGTTTATACCTATTTTGAAATTATGCAGTATGCGTGCACCTTTACATAGAACTGCTCGCATCTAGCAAATTCTATCGAACCATAGATCGCGCTATTGGCTGAACATAGTAATTGGCCGTTTATACCTATTTGCAAATTTATACCTATTTACAAATTATGCAGTACCCGTGCACACACACATAGAACTGCTCGCATATAGCAATTCTATCGAACCATAGATTGCGCCATTGGCTAAATACCTGCAAAAATTATTTGGGCGTTTATACCTATTTACAAATTTATACCTATTTGCAAATTATGCAGTATGCGTGCACACACATGGAACTGCTCACATCTCTAAAATTCTATCGAACAATAGATGGCGCTATTGGCTAAACAATTGTAAAAGTTAATTGGGCGATTAATTGCAAATTTATACCCATTTGCAACTGCAAAAATTAATTGGGCGTTTATACCTATTTGCAAACTTATACCTATTTGCAAATTTATACCTATTTGAAAATTATGCAGTACGCGTGCACACACACATAGAACTGCTCGCATATAGCAATTCTATCGAACCATAGATTGTGCCATTGCCTAAACACCTGCAAATATTAATTGGGCGTTTATACCTATTTACAAATTTATACCTATTTGCAAATTATACAGTATGCGTACACACACATGGAACTGCTCACATCTCTAAAATTCTATCGAACAATAGATGGCGCTATTGGCTAAACAATTGTAAAAGTTATTTGCAAATTTATACCCATTTGCAAATTATGCAGTACGCGTGCATACACACATAGAACTGCTCGCATATAGCAATTCTATCGAACCATAGATTGCGTCATTGGCTAAACTTTTGCAAAAATTAATTGGGCGTTTATACCTATTTGCAAATTTATGCCTATTTGCAAATTATGCAGTATGCGTGCACACACATGGAACTGCTCACATCTCTAAAATTCTATCGAACAATAGATGGCGCTATTGGCTAAACAATTGTAAAAGTTAATTGGGCGGTTATTTGCAAATTTATACCCATTTGCAATTATGCATTACGCGTGCACACACACATAGAACTGCTCGCATATAGAAATTCTATCGAACCATAGATTTCGCCATTGGCTAAACACCTGCAAATATTAATTGGGCGTTTATACCTATTTATGCAGTATGCGTGCACCTTTACATAGAACTGCTCGCATCTAGCAAATTCTATCGAACCATAGATCGCGCTATTGGCTGAACATAGTAATTGGCCGTTTATACCTATTTGCAAATTTATACCCATTTGCAAATTATGCAGTACGCGTGCACACACACATAGAACTGCTCGCATATAGCAATTCTATCGAACCATAGATTGCGCCATTGGCTAAATACCTGCAAAAATTAATTGGGCGTTTATACCTATTTACAAATTTATACCTATTTGCAAATTATGCAGTATGCGTGCACACACATGGAACTGCTCACATCTCTAAAATTCTATCGAACAATAGATGGCGCTATTGGCTAAACAATTGTAAAAGTTAATTGGGAGGTTATTTGCAAATTTATACCCATTTGCAAATTATGCAGTACGCGTGCACACACATAGAATTGCTCGCATACAGCAATTCTATCGAACCATAGATTGCGTCATTGGCTAAACACTTGCAAAAAATTAATTGGGCGTTTATACCTATTTGCAAATTTATACCTATCTGCAAATTATGCATTATGCGTGCACACACACATAGAACTGCTCGCATAAAGCAATTCTATCGAACCATAGATTGTGCCATTGCCTAAACACCTGCAAAAATTAATTGGGCGTTTATACCTATTTACAAATTTATACCTATTTGCAAATTATGCAGTATGCGTGCACACACATGGAACTGCTCACATATCTAAAATTCTACCGAACAATAGATGGCGCTATTGGCTAAACAATTGTAAAAGTTAATTGGGCGGTTATTTGCAAATATATACCCATTTGCAATTATGCATTACGCGTGCACACACACATAGAACTGCTCGCATATAGAAATTCTATCGAACCATAGATTGCGCCATTGGCTAAACACCTGCAAATATTAATTGGGCGTTTATACCTATTATGCAGTATGCGTGCACCTTTACATAGAACTGCTCGCATCTAGCAAATTCTATCGAACCATAGATCGCGCTATTGGCTGAACATAGTAATTGGCCGTTTATCCCTATTTGCAAATTTATACCCATTTGCAAATTATGCAGTACGCGTGCACACACATAGAACTGCTCGCATATAGCAATTCTATCGAACCATAGATTGCGCCATTGGCTAAATACCTGCAAAAATTATTAGGGCGTTTATACCTATTTACAAATTTATACCTATTTGCAATTATGCAGTATGCGTGCACACACATGGAACTGCTCACATCTCTAAAATTCTATCGAACAATAGATGGCGCTATTGGCTAAACAATTGTAAAAGTTAATTGGGCGGTTATTTGCAAATTTATACCCATTTGCAAATTATGCAGTACGCGTGCACACACACATAGAACTGCTCGCATATAGCAATTCTATCGAACCATAGATTGCGCCATTGGCTAAACACTTGCAAAAATTAATTGGGCGTTTATACCTATTTACAAATTTATACCTATTTGCAAATTATGCAGTACGCGTGCACACACACATAGAACTGCTCGCATATAGCAATTCTATCGAACCATAGATTGCGTCATTGGCTAAACACTTGCAAAAATTAATTGGGCGTTTATACCTATTTGCAAATTTATACCTATTTGCAAATTACGCAGTATGCGTGCACACACATGGAACTGCTCACATCTCTAAAATTCTATCGAACAATAGATGGCGCTATTGGCTAAACAATTGTAAAAGTTAATTGGGCGGTTATTTGCAAATGGGTATAAATTTGCAAATAACCGCCCAATTAAGCTTTTACAATTGTTTAGCCAATAGCGCCATCTATTGTTCGATAGAATTTTAGAGATGTGAGCAGTTCCATGTGTGGCACGCATACTGCGTAATTTGCAAATAGGCTATAAATTTGCAAATAGGTATAAACGCCCAATTGCAAATTATGCAGTACGCGTGCACACACACACAGAACTGCTCGCATATAGCAATTCTATCGAACCATAGATTGCGTCATTGGCTAAACACTTGCAAAAATTAATTGGGCGTTTATACCTATTTGCAAATTTATACCTATCTGCAAATTATGCATTATGCGTGCACACACACATAGAACTGCTCGCATAAAGCAATTCTATCGAACCATAGATTGTGCCATTGCCTAAACACCTGCAAAAATTAATTGGGCGTTTATACCTATTTACAAATTTATACCTATTTGCAAATTATGCAGTATGCGTGCACACACATGGAACTGCTCATATATCTAAAATTCTACCGAACAATAGATGGCGCTATTGGCTAAACAATTGTAAAAGTTAATTGGGCGGTTATTTGCAAATGTATACCCATTTGCAATTATGCATTACGCGTGCACACACACATAGAACTGCTCGCATATAGAAATTCTATCGAACCATAGATTGCGCCATTGGCTAAACACCTGCAAATATTAATTGGGCGTTTATACCTATTATGCAGTATGCGTGCACCTTTACATAGAACTGCTCGCATCTAGCAAATTCTATCGAACCATAGATCGCGCTATTGGCTGAACATAGTAATTGGCCGTTTATACCTATTTGCAAATTTATACCCATTTGCAAATTATGCAGTACCCGTGCACACACACATAGAACTGCTCGCATATAGCAATTCTATCGAACCATAGATTGCGCCATTGGCTAAATACCTGCAAAAATTATTAGGGCGTTTATACCTATTTACAAATTTATACCTATTTGCAAATTAGCACACAAATTCTATCGAACAATAGATGGCGCTATTGGCTAAACAATTGTAAAAGTTAATAAATTTTTTTTGCAAATTTATACCCATTTGCAAATTATGCAGTACGCGTGCATACACACATAGAACTGCTCGCATATAGCAATTCTATCGAACCATAGATTGCGCCATTGGCTAAACACTTGCAAAAATTAATTGGGCGTTTATACCTATTTACAAATTTATACCTATTTGCAAATTATGCAGTACGCGTGCATACACACATAAAACTGCTCGCATATAGCAATTCTATCGAACCATAGATTGCGTCATTGGCTAAACACTTGCAAAAATTAATTGGGCGTTTATACCTATTTGCAAATTTATGCCTATTTGCAAATTACGCAGTATGCGTGCACACACATGGAACTGCTCACATCTCTAAAATTCTATCGAACAATAGATGGCGCTATTGGCTAAACAATTGTAAAAGTTAATTGGGCGATTAATTGCAAATTTATACCCATTTGCAAACTGCAAAAATTAATTGGGCGTTTATACCTATTTGCAAACTTATACCTATTTGCAAATTTATACCTATTTGAAAATTATGCAGTACGCGTGCACACACACACATAGAACTGCTCGCATATAGCAATTCTATCGAACCATAGATTGCGTCATTGACTAAACACCTGCAAAAATTAATTGGGCGTTTATACCTATTTACAATTTTATACCTATTTGCAAATTATGCAGTATGCGTGCACACACATGGAACTGCTCACATATCTAAAATTCTATCGAACAATAGATGGCGCTATTGGCTAAACAATTGTAAAAGTTAATTGGGCGGTTATTTGCAAATTTATACCCATTTGCAAAATATGCAGTAGAACAGCTTGCATCTAGCAAATTCTTTGCAAATATGTGTAAACGCCCAATGAATTTTTGCGGGTGTTTAGCCATTAGCGCCATCTATTGTTCGATTGAATTTGCTAGATGCGAGCATTATTTGCAAAATGGTGTAAATTTTCAAATAACCGCATATTTAACTTTTTCAATTGTTTAGCCAATAACGTCATCTATTGTTCGATTGAATTTGCTAGATACGAGCATTTCAATGTGTGTGTGCACGCATGCTGCATAATTTGCAAATGGGTATAAATTTGCAAATATGTGTAAACGCCCAATGAATTTTTGTGGGTGTTTAGCCAATAGCGCCATCTATTGTTCGATTGAATTTGCTAGATACGAGCATTTCAATGTGTGTGTGCAATCATACTGCATAATTTGCAAAAAGTTGTAAATTTGCAAATAACCGCATAATTAACTTTTGCAGCTTTTTAGCCAATAGCGCCATCTATTGTTCGATAGAATTTGTTAGATGCGAGCAGTTCTATGTGTGTGTGCACGCATACTGCATAATTTACAAATGGGTATAAATTTGCAAATATGTGTAAACGCCCAATGAATTTTTGCGGGTGTTTAGCCAATTGCGACATCTATTGTTCGGTAGAATTTGCAAGATGCGAGCAGTTCTAAGTGTGTGTGCACGCATACTGCATAATTTACAAATGGGTATAAATTTGCAAATATGTGTAAACGCCCAATGAATTTTTGCGGGTGTTTAGCCAATAGCGACATCTATTGTTCGAATTAATTTGCTAGATGCGAGCATTTCAATGTGTGTGTGCATACTGCATAATTTGCAAAATGGTTTAAATTTTCAAATAACCGCCTAATTAACTTTTTGCAATTGTTTAGCCAATAGCGCCATCTATTGTTCGAAAGAATTTTCTAGATGCGAGCAGTTCTATGTGTGTGTGCACGCATGCTGCATAATTTGCAAATGGGTATAAATTTGCAAATATGTGTAAACGCCCAATGAATTTTTGCGGGTGTTTAGCCAATAGCGACATCTATTGTTCGAATTAATTTGCTAGATGCGAGCATTTCAATGTGTGTGTGCAATCATACTGCATAATTTGCAAAATGGTTTAAATTTTCAAATAACCGCCTAATTAACTTTTGCAATTGTTTAGCCAATAGCGCCATCTATTGTTCGATAGAATTTGCTAGATGCGAGCAGTTCTATGTGTGTGTGCACGCATACTGCATAATTTACAAATGGGTATAAATTTGCAAATATGTGTAAACGCCCAATGAATTTTTGCGGGTGTTTAGCCAATAACGTCATCTATTGTTCGATAGAATTTGCTAGATTCGAGCAGTTCTATGTGTGTGTGCACGCATACTGCATAATTTGCAAATAGGTATAAACGCCCAATTAATTTTTGCGGGTGTTTAGCCATTAGCGCCATCTATTGTTCGATTGAATATGCTAGATGCGAGCATTTCATATGTGTGTGTGCACGCATGCTGCATAATTTGCAAATGGGTATAAATTTGCAAATATGTGTAAACGCCCAATGAATTTTAGCGGGTGTTTAGCCATTAGCGCCATCTATTGTTCGATTGAATTTGCTAGATGCAAGCATAATTTGCAAAACGGTGTAAATTTGCAAATAACCGCATATGTTAACTTTTGCAATTGTTTAGCCAATAGCGCCATCTATTGTTCGATAGAATTTGCTAGATGCGAGCAGTTATATGTGTGTGTGCACGCATACTGCATAATTTACAAATGGGTATAAATTTGCAAATATGTGTAAACGCCCAATGAATTTTTGCGGGTGTTTAGCCAATTGCGACATCTATTGTTCGGTAGAATTTGCAAGATGCGAGCAGTTCTATGTGTGTGTGCACGCATACTGCATAATTTACAAATGGGTATAAATTTGCAAATATATGTAAACGCCCAATGAATTCTTGCGGGTGTTTAGCCAATAGCGACATCTATTGTTCGAATTAATTTGCTAGATGCGAGCATTTCAATGTGTGTGTGCAATCATACTGCATAATTTGCAAAATGGTTTAAATTTTCAAATAACCGCCTAATTAACTTTTGCAATTGTTTAGCCAATAGCGCCATCTATTGTTCGAAAGAATTTTCTAGATGCGAGCAGTTCTATGTGTGTGTGCACGCATGCTGCATAATTTGCAAATGGGTATAAATTTGCAAATATGTGTAAACGCCCAATGAATTTTTGCGGGTGTTTAGCCATTAGCGCCATCTATTGTTCGATTGAATTTGCTAGATGCGAGCATTTCAATGTGTGTGTGCAATCATACTGCATAATTTGCAAAAAGGTGTAAATTTGCAAATAACCGCATAATTAACTTTTGCAATTGTTTAGCCAATAGCGCCATCTATTGTTCGATAGAATTTTCTAGATGCGAGCAGTTCTATGTGTGTGGCACGCATGCTGCATAATTTGCAAATGGGTATAAATTTGCAAATATGTGTAAGCGCTCAATGAATTTTTGCAGCTGTTTAGCCAATAGCGACATCTATTGTTCGATAGAATTTTCTAGATGCGAGCAGTTCTATCTGTGTGTGCACGCATGCTGCATAATTTGCAAATGGGTATAAATTTGCAAATAGGTATAAACGCCTAATTAATTTTTGCTGTGTGTTTAGCCAATAGCGACATCTATTGTTCGATTGAATTTGCTAGATGCGAGCATTTCTATGTGTGTGTGCACGCATGCTGCATAATTTGCAAATGGGTATAAACTTGCAAATATGTGTCGCCCAATGAATTTTTGCGGGTGTTTAGCCATTAGCGCCATCTATTGTTCTAAAAGAATTTGCTAGATGCAAGCTGTTCTACTGCATATTTTGCAAAAAGGTGTAAATTTGCAAATAACCGCATAATTAACTTTTGCAATTGTTTAGCCAATAGCGCCATCTATTGTTCGATTGAATTTTCTAGATGCGAGCAGTTCTATGTGTGTGTGCACGCATGCTGCATTCTTCTTTAATTTGCAAATGGGTATAAATTTGCAAATATGTGTAAACGCCCAATGAATTTTTGCGGGTGTTTAGCCAATAGCGCCATCTATTGTTCGATTGAATTTGCTAGATGCGAGCATAATTTGCAAAACGGTGTAAATTTGCAAATAACCGCATATGTAACTTTTGCAATTGTTTAGCCAATAGCGCCATCTATTGTTCGATAGAATTTTCTAGATGCGAGCAGTTCTATGTGTGTGTGCACGCATACTGCATAATTTACAAATGTGTATAAATTTGCAAATATGTGTAAACGCCCAATGAATTTTTGCGGGTGTTTAGCCATTAGCGCCATCTATTGTTCGATTGAATTTGCTAGATGCGAGCTTCTCATAATTTGCAAAAAGGTGTAAATTTGCAAATAACCGCATAATTAACTTTTTCAATTGTTTAGCCAATAGCGTCATCTATTGTTCAATAGAATTTTCTAGATGCGAGCATTTCAATGTGTGTGTGCACGCATGCTGCATAATTTACAAATGGGTATAAATTTGCAAATATGTGTAAACGCCCAATGAATTTTTGCGGGTGTTTAGCCAATAGCGCCATCTATTGTTCGATTGAATTTGCTAGATGCGAGCATTTCAATGTGTGTGTGCAATCATACTGCATAATTTGCAAAAAGGTGTAAATTTGCAAATAACCGCATAATTAACTTTTGCAATTGTTTAGCCAATAGCGCCATCTATTGTTCGATAGAATTTGCTAGATGCGAGCAGTTCTATGTGTGTGTGCACGCATACTGCATAATTTACAAATGGGTATAAATTTGCAAATATGTGTAAACGCTCAATGAATTTTTGCGGCTGTTTAGCCAATAGCGACATCTATTGTTCGAGTAGAATTTGCTAGATGCGAGCAGTTCTATGAGTGTGTGCACTCATACTGCATAATTTGCAAATGGGTTTAAATTGCAAATAACCGCCTAATTAACTTTTGCAATTGTTTAGCCAATAGCGTCATCTATTGTTCAAAAGAATTTTCTAGATGCGAGCAGTTCTATGTGTGTGTGCACGCATGCTGCATAATTTGCAAATGGGTATAAATTTGCAAATATGTGTAAACGCCCAATGAATTTTTGTGGGTGTTTAGCCAATAGCGCCATCTATTGTTCGATTGAATTTGCTAGATACGAGCATTTCAATGTGTGTGTGCACTCATACTGCATAATTTTTTCTCTTCTCCAATGCAAATATGTGTAAACGCCCAATTAATTTTTGCGGGTGTTTAGCCATAGCGCCATCTATTGTTCAAAAAGAATTTGCTAGATGCAAGCTGTTCTACTGCATATTTTGCAAAAAGGTGTAAATTTGCAAATAACCGCATAATTAACTTTTGCAATTGTTTAGCCAATAGCGTCATCTATTGTTCAGATAGAGTTTTCTAAATGCGAGCAGTTCTATGTGTGTGTGCACGCATGCTGCATAATTTGCAAATGGGTATAAATTTGCAAATATGTGTAAACGCCCAATGAATTTTTGCGGGTGTTTAGCCAATAGCGCCATCTATTGTTCGATTGAATTTGCTAGATGCGAGCACTTCAATGTGTATGTGCAATCATACTGCATAATTGCAAAATGGTGTAAATTTTCAAATAACCGCATAATTTAACTTTTGCAATTGTTTAGCCAATAGCGTCATCTATTGTTCGATAGAATTTTCTAGATGCGAGCAGTTCTATGTGTGTGTGCACGCATACTGCATAATTTACAAATGGTGTATAAATTTGCAAATATATGTAAGCGCTCAACGAATTTTTGCAGCTGTTTAGCCAATAGCGACATCTATTGTTCGAAAGAATTTTCTAGATGCGAGCAGTTCTATGTGTGTGTGCACGCATGCTGCATAATTTGCAAATGGGTATAAATTTGCAAATATGTAAACGCCCAATGAATTTTTGCGGGTGTTTAGCCATTAGCGCCATCTATTGTTCGATTGAATTTGCTAGATGCGAGCATTTCAATGTGTGTGTGCACGCATACTGCATAATTTGCAAATAGGTATAAACGCCCAATTAATTTTTGCGGGTGTTTAGCCAATAGCGCCATCTATTGTTCAAAAGAATTTGCTAGATGCAAGCTGTTCTACTGCATATTTTGCAAAAAGGTGTAAATTTGCAAATAACCGCATAATTAACTTTTGCAATTGTTTAGCCAATAGCGTCATCTATTGTTCGATAGAGTTTTCTAAATGCGAGCAGTTCTATGTGTGTGTGCACGCATACTGCATAATTTGCAAATGGGTATAAATTTGCAAATATGTGTAAACGCCCAATGAATTTTTGCGGGTGTTTAGCCAATAGCGACATCTATTGTTCGATTGAATTTGCTAGATGCGAGCATTTTCAATTTGCAAAATGGTGTAAATTTTCAAATAACCGCATAATTAACTTTTGCAATTGTTTAGCCAATAACGTCATCTATTGTTCGATAGAATTTTCTAGATGCGAGCAGTTCTATGTGTGTGTCACGCTGCATGCATAATTTGCAAATGGGTATAAATTTGCAAATATGTGTAAACGCCCAATGAATTTTTGCGGGTGTTTAGTCATTAGCGCCATCTATTGTTCGATTGAATTTGCTAGATGCGAGCATTTCATATGTGTGTGTACATCATACTGCATAATTTGCAAAATGGTTTAAATTTTCAAATAACCGCCTAATTAACTTTTGCAATTGTTTAGCCAATAGCGCCATCTATTGTTCGAAAGAATTTTCTAGATGCGAGCAGTTCTATGTGTGTGTGCACGCATGCTGCATAATTTGCAAATGGGTATAAATTTGCAAATATGTGTAAACGCCCAATGAATTTTTGCGGGTGTTTAGCCATTAGCGCCATCTATTGTTCGATTGAATTTGCTAGATGCGAGCATTTCAATGTGTGTGTGCACGCCATACTGCATAATTTGCAGGTTTTCCTTTTCCCCCCCTTTCTGTTTCGCGCTTTGTGTGTCCCTGCCTTTCTTCTGCATAGGTGTAAACGCCCAATGAATTTTTGCGGGTGTTTAGCCATTAGCGCCATCTATTGTTCGATTGAATTTGCTAGATGCGAGCGTCTACTGCATAATTTGCAAAATGGTGTAAATTTTCAAATAACCGCATATTTAACTTTTTCAATTGTTTAGCCAATAACGTCATCTATTGTTCGATTGAATTTGCTAGATACGAGCATTTCAATGTGTGTGTGCACGCATGCTGCATAATTTGCAAATGGGTATAAATTTGCAAATATGTGTAAACGCCCAATGTATTTTTGTGGGTGTTTAGCCAATAGCGCCATCTATTGTTCGATTGAATTTGCTAGATACGAGCATTTCAATGTGTGTGTGCATTCATACTGCATAATTTGCAAAAAGTTGTAAATTTGCAAATAACCGCATAATTAACTTTTGCAGCTGTTTAGCCAATAGCGACATCTATTGTTCGGTAGAATTTGTAAGATGCGAGCAGTTCTATGTGTGTGTGTTACGCATACTGCATAATTTACAAATGGGTATAAATTTGCAAATATATGTCAACGCCCAATGAATTTTTGCGGGTGTTTAGCCAATAGCGACATCTATTGTTCGAATGAATTTTCTAGATGCGAGCATTTCAATGTGTGTGCAATCATACTGCATAATTTGCAAAATGGTTTAAATTTTCAAATAACCGTCTAATTAACTTTTGCAATTGTTTAGCCAATAGCGCCATCTATTGTTCGATAGAATTTTCTAGATGCGAGCAGTTCTATGTGTGTGTGCACGCATGCTGCATAATTTGCAAATGGGTATAAATTTGCAAATATGTGTAAACGCCCAATGAATTTTTGCGGGTGTTTAGCCAATAGCGCCATCTATTGTTTGATTGAATTTGCTAGATGCGAGCATTTCAATGTGTGTGTGCACGCATACTGCATTATTTGCAAATAGGTATAAACGCCCAATTAATTTTTGCAGGTGTTTAGCCAATAGCGACATCTATTGTTCAAAAGAATTTGCTAGATGCAAGCTGTTCTACTGCATATTTTGCAAAAAGGTGTAAATTTGCAAATAACCGCATAATTAACTTTTGCAATTGTTTAGCCAATAGCGTCATCTATTGTTCAAAAGAATTTTCTAGATGCGAGCAGTTCTATGTGTGTGTGCACGCATGCTGCATAATTTACAAATGGTGTATAAATTTGCAAATATGTGTAAGCGCTCAACGAATTTTTGCAGCTGTTTAGCCAATAGCGACATCTATTGTTCGATAGAATTTTCTAGATGCGAGCAGTTCTATCTGTGTGTGCACGCATGCTGCATAATTTGCAAATGGGTATAAATTTGCAAATAGTTATAAACGCCCAATGAATTTTTGCGTGTGTTTAGCCATTAGCGACATCTATTGTTCAAATGAATTTGCTAGATGCAAGCACTGAATTTGCAAAATGGTGTAAATTTGCAAATAACCGCATAATTAACTTTTGCAATTGTTTAGCCAATAGCGTCATCTATTGTTCAAAAGAATTTTCTAGATGCGAGCAGTTCTATGTGTGTGTGCACGCATACTGCATAATTAAACAAATAGGTATACAGTTGCAAATAAGTATAAAGGCTCAATGAGTTTTTGCAGCTGTTTAGCCAATAGCGACATATATTGTTCGGTAGAATTTGGAAGATGCGAGCAGTTCTATGTGGGTGTGCACGCATACTGCATAATTTGCAAATGGGTATAAATTTGCAAATATGTGTAAACGCCCAATGAATTCTTGCGGGTGTTTAGCCAATAGCGACATCTATTGTTCGAATTAATTTGCTAGATGCGAGCATTTCAATGTGTGTGTGCAATCATACTGCATAATTTGCAAAAAGGTGTAAATTTGCAAATAACCGCATAATTAACTTTGCAATTGTTTAGCCAATAGCGTCATCTATTGTTCGAAAGAATTTTCTAAATGCGAGCAGTTCTATGTGTGTGTGCACGCATGCTGCATAATTTGCAAATGGGTATAAATTTGCAAATATGTGTAAACGCCCAATGAATTTTTGCGGGTGTTTAGCCAATAGCGCCATCTATTGTTCGATTGAATTTGCTAGATGCGAGCACTTCAATGTGTATGTGCACGCATACTGCATAATTCATGTAAATTTGCAATCCCTTTTCTTTTCATTTTTCCATCCCTCTATTTTCTTTTTCTTCCTTCTTTTTTCCCCCTTTTCATTTAAATTTGCAAATAGGTGTAAACGCTCAACGAATTTTTGCGGGTGTTTAGCCAATAGCGCCATCTATTGTTCAAAGAATTTGCTAGATGCAAGCTGTTCTACTGCATATTTTGCAAAAAGGTGTAAATTTGCAAATAACCGCATAATTAACTTTTGCAATTGTTTAGCCAATAGCGTCATCTATTGTTCAATAGAGTTTTCTAAATGCGAGCAGTTCTATGTGTGTGTGCACGCATGCTGCATAATTTGCAAATGGGTATAAATTTGCAAATATGTGTAAACGCCCAATGAATTTTTGCGGGTGTTTAGCCATTAGCGCCATCTATTGTTCGATTGAATTTGCTAGATGCGAGCTGTTCTACTGCATATTTTGCAAAATGGTGTAAATTTGCAAATAACCGCATAATTAACTTTTTCAATTGTTTAGCCAATAGCGTCATCTATTGTTCGATAGAATTTTCTAGATGCGAGCAGTTCTATGTGTGTGTGCACGCATGCTGCATAATTTACAAATGGGTATAAATTTGCAAATATGTGTAAACGCTCAATGAATTTTTGCGGGTGTTTAGCCAATAGCGACATCTATTGTTCGAATTGAATTTTCTAGATGCGAGCATTTCAATGTGTGTGTGCACTCATACTGCATAATTTGCAAATTGGTTTAAATTTGCAAATAGGTATAACCGCCCAATTAACTTTTGCAATTGTTTAGCCAATAGCGCCATCTATTGTTCGAAAGAATTGTCTAGATGCGAGCAGTTCTATGTGTGTGTGCACGCATGCTGCATAATTTGCAAATGGGTATAAATTTGCAAATATGTGTAAACGCCCAATGAATTTTTGCGGGTGTTTAGCCATTAGCGCCATCTATTGTTCGATTGAATTTGCTAGATGCGAGCACTTCAATGTGTTGTGCATCATCAACTGCATAATTTGCAAAAAGGTGTAAATTTGCAAATAACCGCATAATTAACTTTTGCAATTGTTTAGCCAATAGCGCCATCTATTGTTCGATAGAGTTTTCTAAATGCGAGCAGTTCTATGTGTGTGTGCACGCATGCTGCATAATTTGCAAATGGGTATAAATTTGCAAATATGTGTAAGCGCTCAATGAATTTTTGCAGGTGTTTAGCCAATAGCGCCATCTATTGTTCGATAGAATTTGCTAGATGCGAGCAGTTCTATCTGTGTGTGCACGCATGCTGCATAATTTGCAAATGGGTATAAAAGTTTTGCAAATAAACCGCCTAATTAACTTTTGCAATTGTTTAGCCAATAGCGTCATCTATTGTTCAAAAGAGTTTTCTAAATGCGAGCAGTTCTATGTGTGTGTGCACGCATGCTGCATAATTTGCAAGTGGGTATAAATTTGCAAATATGTGTAAACGCCCAATGAATTTTTGCGGGTGTTTAGCCATTAGCGCCATCTAGTGTTCAAAAGAATTTGCTAGATGCAAGCTGTTCTACTGCATATTTTGCAAAAAGGTGTAAATTTGCAAATAACCGCATAATTAACTTTTGCAATTGTTTAGCCAATAGCGTCATATATTGTTCAAAAGAATTTTCTAGATGCGAGCAGTTCTATGTGTGTGTGCACGCATGCTGCATAATTTACAAATGTGTATAAATTTGCAAATATGTGTAAACGCTCAACGAATTTTTGCAGCTGTTTAGCCAATAGCGACATCTATTGTTCGATAGAATTTTCTAGATGCGAGCAGTTCTATCTGTGTGTGCACGCATACTGCATAATTTGCAAATGGGTATAAATTTGCAAATAGGTATAAACGCCCAATTAATTTTTGCGTGTGTTTAGCCAATAGCGACATCTATTGTTCGAAAGAGTTGTCTAAATGCGAGCAGTTCTATGTGTGTGTGCACGCATGCTGCATAATTTGCAAATGGGTATAAATTTGCAAATATGTGTAAAATGCGCAATGAATTTTTGCGGGTGTTTAGCCAATAGCGCCATCTATTGTTCGATTGAATTTGCTAGATGCGAGCACTTCAATGTGTATGTGCAATCATACTGCATAATTGCAAAAAGGTGTAAATTTGCAAATAACCGCATAATTAACTTTTTGCAATTGTTTAGCCAATAGCGCCATCTATTGTTCGATAGAATTTTCTAGATGCGAGCAGTTCTATGTGTGTGTGCACGCATCCCCCCTCCCCCTCTCCCCCCAACTGCATAATTTACAAATGGGTATAAATTTGCAAATATGTGTAAACGCCCAATGAATTTTTGCGGGTGTTTAGCCAATAGCGACATCTATTGTTCGAATGAATTTGCTAGATGCAAGCTCTGGTGCAATCATACTGCATAATTTGCAAAATGGTGTAAATTTTGCAAATAACCGCCAAATTAACTTTTGCAATTGTTTAGCCAATAGCGCCATCTATTGTTCGAAAGAATTTTCTAGATGCGAGCAGTTCTATGTGTGTGTGCACGCATACTGCATAATTTGACAAATAGGTATACATTTGCAAATATGTGTAAACGCCCAATGAGTTTTTGCAGGTGTTTAGTCATTAGCGACATCTATTGTTCGATTGAATTTGCTAGATGCGAGCATTTCAATGTGTGTGTGCACGCATACTGCATAATTTGCAAATGGTTTAAATTTTCAAATAGTGTAACCGCCTAATGAACTTTTGCAATTGTTTAGCCAATAGCGCCATCTATTGTTCGAAAGAATTTTCTAGATGCGAGCAGTTCTATGTGTGTGTGCACGCATGCTGCATAATTTGCAAATGGGTATAAATTTGCAAATAATGTGTAAACGCCCAATGAATTTTTGCGGGTGTTTAGTCATTAGCGCCATCTATTGTTCGAATTAATTTGCTAGATGCGAGCATTTCAATGTGTGTGTGCAATCATACTGCATAATTTGCAAATATGGTTTAAATTTGCAAATAACCGCATAATTAACTTTTGCAATTGTTTAGCCAATAGCGTCACCTATTGTTCTATAGAGTTTTCTAAATGCGAGCGGTTCTATGTGTGTGTGCACGCATGCTGCATAATTTGCAAATGGGTATAAATTTGCAAATATGTGTAAACGCCCAATGAATTTTTGCGGGTGTTTAGCCATTAGCGCCATCTATTGTTCGATTGAATTTGCTAGATGCGAGCATAATTTGCAAAATGGTGTAAATTTTCAAATAACCGCATATTTAACTTTTTCAATTGTTTAGCCAATAACGTCATCTATTGTTCGATTGAATTTGCTAGATACGAGCATTTCAATGTGTGTGTGCACGCATGCTGCATAATTTGCAAATGGGTATAAATTTGCAAATATGTGTAAACGCCCAATGTATTTTTGTGGGTGTTTAGCCAATAGCGCCATCTATTGTTCGATTGAATTTGCTAGATACGAGCATTTCAATGTGTGTGTGCATTCATACTGCATAATTTGCAAAAAGTTGTAAATTTGCAAATAACCGCATAATTAACTTTTGCAGCTGTTTAGCCAATTGCGACATCTATTGTTCGGTAGAATTTGCAAGATGCGAGCAGTTCTATGTGTGTGTGCACGCATACTGCATAATTTACAAATGGGTATAAATTTGCAAATATGTGTAAACGCCCAATAAATTTTTGCGGGTGTTTAGCCAATTGCGACATCTATTGTTCGAATGAATTTTCTAGATGCGAGCATTTCAATGTGTGTGCAATCATACTGCATAATTTGCAAAATGGTTTAAATTTGCATATAACCGTCTAATTAACTTTTGCAATTGTTTAGCCAATAGCGCCATCTATTGTTCGATAGAATTTTCTAGATGCGAGCAGTTCTATGTGTGTGTGCACGCATGCTGCATAATTTACAAATGTGTATAAATTTGCAAATATGTGTCAACGCCCAATGAATTTTTGCGGGTGTTTAGCCAATAGCGCCATCTATTGTTTGATAGAATTTGCTAGATGCGAGCATTTCAATGTGTGTGTGCAATCATACTGCATTAATTAACTGCATAATTAACTTTTGCAATTGTTTAGCCAATAGCGCCATCTATTGTTCGATAGAATTTTCTAGATGCGAGCAGTTCTATCTGTGTGTGCACGCATGCTGCATAATTTGCAAATGGGTATAAATTTGCAAATAGGTATAAACGCCCAATTAATTTTTGCGGGTGTTTAGCCAATAGCGACATC
Source organism: Drosophila paranaensis (assembly GCA_035047545.1). NCBI lineage: Eukaryota > Metazoa > Arthropoda > Insecta > Diptera > Drosophilidae > Drosophila > Drosophila paranaensis. The sequence goes on along the minus strand of JAWNPL010000231.1, from coordinate 57,738 downwards.
TATTGTTCAAAAGAATTTGCTAGATGCAAGCTGTTCTACTGCATATTTTGCAAAAAGGTGTAAATTTGCAAATAACCGCATAATTAACTTTTGCAATTGTTTAGCCAATAGCGTCATCTATTGTTCAAAAGAGTTTTCTAAATGCGAGCAGTTCTATGTGTGTGTGCACGCATGCTGCATAATTTACAAATGTGTATAAATTTGCAAATATGTGTAAGCGCTCAACGAATTTTTGCAGCTGTTTAGCCAATAGCGACATCTATTGTTCGATAGAATTTTCTAGATGCGAGCAGTTCTATCTGTGTGTGCACGCATGCTGCATAATTTGCAAATGGGTATAAATTTGCAAATAGTTATAAACGCCCAATTAATTTTTGCGTGTGTTTAGCCAATAGCGACATCTATTGTTCAAAAGAATTTGCTAGATGCAAGCTGCAAATTTGCAAATAACCGCATAATTAACTTTTGCAATTGTTTAGCCAATAGCGTCATCTATTGTTCAAAAGAATTTTCTAGATGCGAGCAGTTCTATGTGTGTGTGCACGCATACTGCATAATTAAACAAATAGGTATACAGTTGCAAATAAGTATAAAGGCTCAATGAGTTTTTGCAGCTGTTTAGCCAATAGCGACATATATTGTTCGGTAGAATTTGGAAGATGCGAGCAGTTCTATGTGGGTGTGCACGCATACTGCATAATTTGCAAATGGGTATAAATTTGCAAATATGTGTAAACGCCCAATGAATTTTTGCGGGTGTTTAGCCATTAGCGCCATCTATTGTTCAAAAGAATTTGCTAGATGCCAGCTGTTCTACTGCATATTTTGCAAAAAGGTGTAAATTTGCAAATAACCGCATAAGTAACTTTTGCAATTGTTTAGCCAATAGCGTCATCTATTGTTCAAAAGAGTTTTCTAAATGCGAGCAGTTCTATGTGTGTGTGCACGCATGCTGCATAATTTGCAAATGGGTATAAATTTGCAAATATGTGTAAATGCGCAATGAATTTTTGCGGGTGTTTAGCCAATAGCGCCATCTATTGTTCGATTGAATTTGCTAGATGCGAGCACTTCAATGTGTATGTGCAATCATACTGCATAATTGCAAAAAGGTGTAAATTTGCAAATAACCGCATTATTAACTTTTGCAATTGTTTAGCCAATAGCGCCATCTATTGTTCGATAGAATTTTCTAGATGCGAGCAGTTCTATGTGTGTGTGCACGCATGCTGCATAATTTACAAATGTGTATAAATTTGCAAATATGTGTAAGCGCTCAACGAATTTTTGCGGGTGTTTAGCCATTAGCGCCATCTATTGTTCAAAAGAATTTGCTAGATGCCAGCTGTTCTATACTGCATATTTTGCAAAAAGGTGTAAATTTGCAAATAACCGCATAATTAACTTTTGCAATTGTTTAGCCAATAGCGTCATCTATTGTTCAAAAGAGTTTTCTAAATGCGAGCAGTTCTATGTGTGTGTGCACGCATGCTGCATAATTTGCAAGTGGGTATAAATTTGCAAATATGTGTAAACGCCCAATGAATTTTTGCGGGTGTTTAGCCATTAGCGCCATCTAGTGTTAAAAGAATTTGCTAGATGCAAGCTGTTCTACTGCATATTTTGCAAAAAGGTGTAAATTTGCAAATAACCGCATAATTAACTTTTGCAATTGTTTAGCCAATAGCGCCATCTATTGTTCGATAGAATTTTCTAGATGCGAGCAGTTCTATGTGTGTGTGCACGCATGCTGCATAATTTACAAATGTGTATAAATTTGCAAATATGTGTAAGCGCTCAACGAATTTTTGCAGCTGTTTAGCCAATAGCGACATCTATTGTTCGATAGAATTTTCTAGATGCGAGCAGTTCTATCTGTGTGTGCACGCATGCTGCATAATTTGCAAATGGGTATAAATTTGCAAATAGGTATAAACGCCCAATTAATTTTTGCGTGTGTTTAGCCAATAGCGACATCTATTGTTCAAAAGAGTTGTCTAAATGCGACCAGTTCTATGTGTGTGCACGCATGCTGCATAATTTGCAAATGGGTATAAATTTGCAAATATGTGTAAATGCGCAATGAATTTTTGCGGGTGTTTAGCCAATAGCGCCATCTATTGTTCGATTGAATTTGCTAGATGCGAGCACTTCAATGTGTATGTGCAATCATACTGCATAATTGCAAAAAGGTGTAAATTTGCAAATAACCGCATAATTAACTTTTGCAATTGTTTAGCCAATAGCGCCATCTATTGTTCGATAGAATTTTCTAGATGCGAGCAGTTCTATGTGTGTGTGCACGCATGCTGCATAATTTACAAATGTGTATAAATTTGCAAATATGTGTAAGCGCTCAACGAATTTTTGCAGCTGTTTAGCCAATAGCGACATCTATTGTTCGATAGAATTTTCTAGATGCGAGCAGTTCTATCTGTGTGTGCACGCATGCTGCATAATTTGCAAATGGGTATAAATTTGCAAATAGGTATAAACGCCCAATTAATTTTTGCGTGTGTTTAGCCAATAGCGACATCTATTGTTCAAAAGAATTTGCTAGATGCAAGCTGCAAATTTGCAAATAACCGCATAATTAACTTTTGCAATTGTTTAGCCAATAGCGCCATCTATTGTTCGATAGAATTTTCTAGATGCGAGCAGTTCTATGTGTGTGTGCACGCATGCTGCATAATTTACAAATGTGTATAAATTTGCAAATATGTGTAAGCGCTCAACGAATTTTTGCAGCTGTTTAGCCAATAGCGACATCTATTGTTCGATAGAATTTTCTAGATGCGAGCAGTTCTATCTGTGTGTGCACGCTTGCTGCATAATTTGCAAATGGGTATAAATTTGCAAATATGTGTAAACGCCCAATGAATTTTTGTGGGTATTTAGCCATTAGCGCCATCTATTGTTCAAAAGAATTTGCTAGATGCAAGCTGTTCTACTGCATATTTTGCAAAAAGGTGTAAATTTGCAAATAACCGCATAATTAACTTTTGCAATTGTTTAGCCAATAGCGTCATCTATTGTTCAAAAGAGTTTTCTAAATGCGAGCAGTTCTATGTGTGTGTGCACGCATGCTGCATAATTTGCAAATGGGTATAAATTTGCAAATATGTGTAAACGCCCAATGAATTTTTGCGGGTGTTTAGCCATTAGCGCCATCTATTGTTCAAAAGAATTTGCTAGATGCAAGCTGTTCTACTGCATATTTTGCAAAAAGGTGTAAATTTGCAAATAACCGCATAATTAACTTTTGCAATTGTTTAGCCAATAGCGTCATCTATTGTTCAAAAGAGTTGTCTAAATGCGACCAGTTCTATGTGTGTGTGCACGCATGCTGCATAATTTGCAAATGGGTATAAATTTGCAAATATGTGTAAATGCGCAATGAATTTTTGCGGGTGTTTAGCCAATAGCGCCATCTATTGTTCGATTGAATTTGCTAGATGCGAGCACTTCAATGTGTATGTGCAATCATACTGCATAATTGCAAAAAGGTGTAAATTTGCAAATAACCGCATAATTAACTTTTGCAATTGTTTAGCCAATAGCGCCATCTATTGTTCGATAGAATTTTCTAGATGCGAGCAGTTCTATGTGTGTGTGCACGCATGCTGCATAATTTACAAATGTGTATAAATTTGCAAATAGGTATAAACGCCCAATTAATTTTTGCGTGTGTTTAGCCAATAGCGACATCTATTGTTCGAAAGAATTTTCTAGATGCGAGCAGTTCTATGTGTGTGTGCACGCATGCTGCATAATTTGCAAATGGGTATAAATTTGCAAATATGTGTAAACGCCCAATGAATTTTTGCGGGTGTTTAGCCATTAGCGCCATCTATTGTTCAAAAGAATTTGCTAGATGCAAGCTGTTCTACTGCATATTTCGCAAAAAGGTGTAAATTTGCAAATAACCGCATAATTAACTTTTGCAATTGTTTAGCCAATAGCGTCATCTATTGTTCAAAAGAGTTTTCTAAATGCGAGCAGTTCTATGTGTGTGTGCACGCATGCTGCATAATTTGCAAATGGGTATAAATTTGAAAATATGTGTAAACGCCCAATGAATTTTTGAGGGTGTTTAGCCAATAGCGCCATCTATTGTTCGATTGAATTTGCTAGATGCGAGCACTTCAATGTGTATGTGCAATCATACTGCATAATTGCAAAAAGGTGTAAATTTGCAAATAACCGCATTATTAACTTTTGCAATTGTTTAGCCAATAGCGCCATCTATTGTTCGATAGAATTTTCTAGATGCGAGCAGTTCTATGTGTGTGTGCACGCATACTGCATAATTTGCAAATAGGTATAAACGCCCAATTAATTTTTGCGGGTGTTTAGCCATTAGCGCCATCTATTGTTCGATTGAAATGCTAGATGCGAGCATTTCAATGTGTGTGTGCACGCATGCTGCATAATTTGCAAATGGGTATAAATTTGCAAATATGTGTAAACGCCCAATGAATTTTAGCGGGTGTTTAGCCATTAGCGCCATCTATTGTTCAAAAGAATTTGCTAGATGCAAGCTGTTCTACTGCATATTTCGCAAAAAGGTGTAAATTTGCAAATAACCGCATAAGTAACTTTTGCAATTGTTTAGCCAATAGTATAGTTCTATGTGTGTGTGCACGCATACTGCATAATTTACAAATGGGTATAAATTTGCAAATATGTGTAAACGCCCAATGAATTTTTGCGGGTGTTTAGCCAATTGCGACATCTATTGTTCGGTAGAATTTGCAAGATGCGAGCAGTTCTATGTGTGTGTGCACGCATACTGCATAATTTACAAATGGGTATAAATTTGCAAATATGTGTAAGCGCTCAACGAATTTTTGCAGCTGTTTAGCCAATAGCGACATCTAATGTTCGATAGAATTTGCTAGATGCGAGCAGTTCTATGTGTGTGTGCACGCATACTGCATAATTTGCAAATAGGTATAAACGCCCAATTAATTTTTGCGGGTGTTTAGCCATTAGCGCCATCTATTGTTCGATTGAAATGCTAGATGCGAGCATTTCAATGTGTGTGTGCACGCATGCTGCATAATTTGCAAATGGGTATAAATTTGCAAATATGTGTAAACGCCCAATGAATTTTAGCGGGTGTTTAGCCATTAGCGCCATCTATTGTTCAAAAGAATTTGCTAGATGCAAGCTGTTCTACTGCATATTTCGCAAAAAGGTGTAAATTTGCAAATAACCGCATAAGTAACTTTTGCAATTGTTTAGCCAATAGTATAGTTCTATGTGTGTGTGCACGCATACTGCATAATTTACAAATGGGTATAAATTTGCAAATATGTGTAAACGCCCAATGAATTTTTGCGGGTGTTTAGCCAATTGCGACATCTATTGTTCGGTAGAATTTGCAAGATGCGAGCAGTTCTATGTGTGTGTGCACGCATACTGCATAATTTACAAATGGGTATAAATTTGCAAATATGTGTAAACGCCCAATGAATTTTTGCGGGTGTTTAGCCAATAGCGACATCTATTGTTCGAATTAATTTGCTAGATGCGAGCATTTCAATGTGTGTGTGCAATCATACTGCATAATTTGCAAAATGGTTTAAATTTTCAAATAACCGCCTAATTAACTTTTGCAATTGTTTAGCCAATAGCGCCATCTATTGTTCGAAAGAATTTTCTAGATGCGAGCAGTTCTATGTGTGTGTGCACGCATGCTGCATAATTTGCAAATGGGTATAAATTTGCAAATATGTGTAAACGCCCAATGAATTTTTGCGGGTGTTTAGTCATTAGCGCCATCTATTGTTCGATTGAATTTGCTAGATGCGAGCATTTCAATGTGTGTGTGCACGCATACTGCATAATTTGCAAAATGGTTTAAATTTTCAAATAACCGCCTAATTAACTTTTGCAATTGTTTAGCCAATAGCGCCATCTATTGTTCGAAAGAATTTTCTAGATGCGAGCAGTTCTATGTGTGTGTGCACGCATACTGCATAATTTACAAATGGGTATAAATTTGCAAATATGTGTAAACGCCCAATGAATTTTTGCGGGTGTTTAGCCAATAGCGCCATCTATTGTTCAAAAGAATTTGCTAGATGCAAGCTGTTCTACTGCATATTTTGCAAAAAGGTGTAAATTTGCAAATAACCGCATAATTAACTTTTGCAATTGTTTAGCCAATAGCGTCACCTATTGTTCTATAGAGTTTTCTAAATGCGAGCGGTTCTATGTGTGTGTGCACGCATGCTGCATAATTTGCAAATGGGTATACATTTGCAAATATGTGTAAACGCCCAATGAATTTTTGCGGGTGTTTAGCCATTAGCGCCATCTATTGTTCGATTGAATTTGCTAGATGCGAGCATAATTTGCAAAATGGTGTAAATTTTCAAATAACCGCATATTTAACTTTTTCAATTGTTTAGCCAATAACGTCATCTATTGTTCGATTGAATTTGCTAGATACGAGCATTTCAATGTGTGTGTGCACGCATGCTGCATAATTTGCAAATGGGTATAAATTTGCAAATATGTGTAAACGCCCAATGTATTTTTGTGGGTGTTTAGCCAATAGCGCCATCTATTGTTCGATTGAATTTGCTAGATACGAGCATTTCAATGTGTGTGTGCATTCATACTGCATAATTTGCAAAAAGTTGTAAATTTGCAAATAACCGCATAATTAACTTTTTGCAGCTGTTTAGCCAATAGCGACATCTATTGTTCGGTAGAATTTGTAAGATGCGAGCAGTTCTATGTGTGTGTGCACGCATACTGCATAATTTACAAATGGGTATAAATTTGCAAATATGTGTAAACGCCCAATAAATTTTTGCGGGTGTTTAGCCAATTGCGACATCTATTGTTCGAATGAATTTTCTAGATGCGAGCATTTCAATGTGTGTGCAATCATACTGCATAATTTGCAAAATGGTTTAAATTTGCATATAACCGTCTAATTAACTTTTGCAATTGTTTAGCCAATAGCGCCATCTATTGTTCGATAGAATTTTCTAGATGCGAGCAGTTCTATGTGTGTGTGCACGCATGCTGCATAATTTACAAATGTGTATAAATTTGCAAATATGTGTCAACGCCCAATGAATTTTTGCGGGTGTTTAGCCAATAGCGCCATCTATTGTTTGATAGAATTTGCTAGATGCGAGCATTTCAATGTGTGTGTGCAATCATACTGCATTAATTAACTGCATAATTAACTTTTGCAATTGTTTAGCCAATAGCGCCATCTATTGTTCGATAGAATTTTCTAGATGCGAGCAGTTCTATCTGTGTGTGCACGCATGCTGCATAATTTGCAAATGGGTATAAATTTGCAAATAGGTATAAACGCCCAATTAATTTTTGCGGGTGTTTAGCCAATAGCGACATCTATTGTTCAAAAGAATTTGCTAGATGCAAGCTGTTCTACTGCATATTTTGCAAAAAGGTGTAAATTTGCAAATAACCGCATAATTAACTTTTGCAATTGTTTAGCCAATAGCGACATCTATTGTTCGATAGAATTTTCTAGATGCGAGCAGTTCTATCTGTGTGTGCACGCATGCTGCATAATTTGCAAATGGGTATAAATTTGCAAATAGTTATAAACGCCCAATTAATTTTTGCGTGTGTTTAGCCAATAGCGACATCTATTGTTCAAAAGAATTTGCTAGATGCAAGCTGCAAATTTGCAAATAACCGCATAATTAACTTTTGCAATTGTTTAGCCAATAGCGTCATCTATTGTTCAAAAGAATTTTCTAGATGCGAGCAGTTCTATGTGTGTGTGCACGCATACTGCATAATTAAACAAATAGGTATACAGTTGCAAATAAGTATAAACGCTCAATGAGTTTTTGCAGCTGTTTAGCCAATTGCGACATCTATTGTTCGGTAGAATTTGCAAGATGCCAGCAGTTCTATCTGTGTGTGCACGCATGCTGCATAATTTGCAAATGGGTATAAATTTGCAAATAGTTATAAACGCCCAATTAATTTTTGCGTGTGTTTAGCCAATAGCGACATCTATTGTTCAAAGAATTTGCTAGATGCAAGCTGCAAATTTGCAAATAACCGCATAATTAACTTTTGCAATTGTTTAGCCAATAGCGTCATCTATTGTTCAAAAGAGTTTTCTAAATGCGAGCAGTTCTATGTGTGTGTGCACGCATGCTGCATAATTTGCAAATGGGTATAAATTTGCAAATATGTGTAAACGCTCAATGAATTTTAGCGGGTGTTTAGCCATTAGCGCCATCTATTGTTCGATTGAATTTGCTAGATGCGAGCATAATTTGCAAAACGGTGAAAATTTGCAAATAACCGCATAAGTAACTTTTGCAATTGTTTAGCCAATAGCGCCATCTATTGTTCGATAGAATTTGCTAGATGCGAACAGTTCTATGTGTGTGTGCACGCAAGCTGCATAATTTGCAAATATGTGTAAATGCGCAATGAATTTTTGCGGGTGTTTAGCCAATAGCGCCATCTATTGTTCAAAAGAATTTGCTAGATGCAAGCTGTTCTACTGCATATTTTGCAAAAAGGTGTAAATTTGCAAATAACCGCATAATTAACTTTTGCAATTGTTTAGCCAATAGCGTCACCTATTGTTCAATAGAGTTTTCTAAATGCGAGCAGTTCTATGTGTGTGTGCACGCATGCTGCATAATTTGCAAATGGGTATACATTTGCAAATATGTGTAAACGCTCAATGAGTTTTTGCGGGTGTTTAGCCATTAGCGCCATCTATTGTTCGATTGAATTTGCTAGATGCGAGCATAATTTGCAAAATGGTGTAAATTTTCAAATAACCGCATATTTAACTTTTTCAATTGTTTAGCCAATAACGTCATCTATTGTTCGATTGAATTTGCTAGATACGAGCATTTCAATGTGTGTGTGCACGCATGCTGCATAATTTGCAAATGGGTATAAATTTGCAAATATGTGTAAACGCCCAATGTATTTTTGTGGGTGTTTAGCCAATAGCGCCATCTATTGTTCGATTGAATTTGCTAGATACGAGCATTTCAATGTGTGTGTGCATTCATACTGCATAATTTGCAAAAAGTTGTAAATTTGCAAATAACCGCATAATTAACTTTTGCAGCTGTTTAGCCAATAGCGACATCTATTGTTCGGTAGAATTTGCTAAGATGCGAGCAGTTCTATGTGTGTGTGCACGCATACTGCATAATTTACAAATGGGTATAAATTTGCAAATATGTGTAAACGCCCAATGAATTTTTGCGGGTGTTTAGCCAATTGCGACATCTATTGTTCGAATGAATTTTCTAGATGCGAGCATTTCAATGTGTGTGCAATCATACTGCATAATTTGCAAAATGGTTTAAATTTGCATATAACCGTCTAATTAACTTTTGCAATTGTTTAGCCAATAGCGCCATCTATTGTTCGATAGAATTTTCTAGATGCGAGCAGTTCTATGTGTGTGTGCACGCATGCTGCATAATTTACAAATGGGTATAAATTTGCAAATATGTGTAAACGCCCAATGAATTTTTGCGGGTGTTTAGCCAATAGCGCCATCTATTGTTTGATAGAATTTGCTAGATGCGAGCATTTCAATGTGTGTGTGCAATCATACTGCATTAATTAACTGCATAATTAACTTTTGCAATTGTTTAGCCAATAGCGCCATCTATTGTTCGATAGAATTTTCTAGATGCGAGCAGTTCTATCTGTGTGTGCACGCATGCTGCATAATTTGCAAATGGGTATAAATTTGCAAATAGGTATAAACGCCCAATTAATTTTTGCGGGTGTTTAGCCAATAGCGACATCTATTGTTCAAAAGAATTTGCTAGATGCAAGCTGTTCTACTGCATATTTTGCAAAAAGGTGTAAATTTGCAAATAACCGCATAATTAACTTTTGCAATTGTTTAGCCAATAGCGACATCTATTGTTCGATAGAATTTTCTAGATGCGAGCAGTTCTATCTGTGTGTGCACGCATGCTGCATAATTTGCAAATGGGTATAAATTTGCAAATAGTGTATAAACGCCCAATTAATTTTTGCGTGTGTTTAGCCAATAGCGACATCTATTGTTCAAAAGAATTTGCTAGATGCAAGCTGCAAATTTGCAAATAACCGCATAATTAACTTTTGCAATTGTTTAGCCAATAGCGTCATCTATTGTTCAAAAGAATTTTCTAGATGCGAGCAGTTCTATGTGTGTGTGCACGCATACTGCATAATTAAACAAATAGGTATACAGTTGCAAATAAGTATAAAGGCTCAATGAGTTTTTGCAGCTGTTTAGCCAATAGCGACATATATTGTTCGGTAGAATTTGGAAGATGCCAGCAGTTCTATCTGTGTGTGCACGCATGCTGCATAATTTGCAAATGGGTATAAATTTGCAAATAGTTATAAACGCCCAATTAATTTTTGCGTGTGTTTAGCCAATAGCGACATCTATTGTTCAAAAGAATTTGCTAGATGCAAGCTGCAAATTTGCAAATAACCGCATAATTAACTTTTGCAATTGTTTAGCCAATAGCGTCATCTATTGTTCAAAAGAGTTTTCTAAATGCGAGCAGTTCTATGTGTGTGTGCACGCATGCTGCATAATTTGCAAATGGGTATAAATTTGCAAATATGTGTAAACGCCCAATGAATTTTAGCGGGTGTTTAGCCATTAGCGCCATCTATTGTTCGATTGAATTTTGCTAGATGCGAGCATAATTTGCAAAACGGTGAAAATTTGCAAATAACCGCATAAGTAACTTTTGCAATTGTTTAGCCAATAGCGCCATCTATTGTTCGATAGAATTTGCTAGATGCGAGCAGTTCTATGTGTGTGTGCACGCAAGCTGCATAATTTGCAAATAGGTATAAACGCCCAATTAATTTTTGCGGGTGTTTAGCCAATAGCGCCATCTATTGTTCAAAAGAATTTGCTAGATGCAAGCTGTTCTACTGCATATTTTGCGAAAAGGTGTAAATTTGCAAATAACCGCATAATTAACTTTTGCAATTGTTTAGCCAATAGCGCCATCTATTGTTCGATAGAATTTTCTAGATGCGAGCAGTTCTATGTGTGTGTGCACGCATGCTGCATAATTTACAAATGTGTATAAATTTGCAAATATGTGTAAGCGCTCAACGAATTTTTGCAGCTGTTTAGCCAATAGCGACATCTATTGTTCGATAGAATTTTCTAGATGCGAGCAGTTCTATCTGTGTGTGCACGCATGCTGCATAATTTGCAAATGGGTATAAATTTGCAAATAGGTATAAACGCCCAATTAATTTTTGCGTGTGTTTAGCCAATAGCGACATCTATTGTTCAAAAGAATTTGCTAGATGCAAGCTGCAAATTTGCAAATAACCGCATAATTAACTTTTGCAATTGTTTAGCCAATAGCGCCATCTATTGTTCGATAGAATTTTCTAGATGCGAGCAGTTCTATGTGTGTGTGCACGCATGCTGCATAATTTACAAATGTGTATAAATTTGCAAATATGTGTAAGCGCTCAACGAATTTTTGCAGCTGTTTAGCCAATAGCGACATCTATTGTTCGATAGAATTTTCTAGATGCGAGCAGTTCTATCTGTGTGTGCACGCATGCTGCATAATTTGCAAATGGGTATAAATTTGCAAATAGGTGTAAACGCCCAATGAATTTTTGTGGGTGTTTAGCCATGAGCGCCATCTATTGTTCAAAAGAATTTGCTAGATGCAAGCTGTTCTACTGCATATTTTGCAAAAAGGTGTAAATTTGCAAATAACCGCATAATTAACTTTTGCAATTGTTTAGCCAATAGCGTCATCTATTGTTCAAAAGAGTTTTCTAAATGCGAGCAGTTCTATGTGTGTGTGCACGCATGCTGCATAATTTGCAAATGGGTATAAATTTGCAAATATGTGTAAACGCCCAATGAATTTTTGCGGGTGTTTAGCCATTAGCGCCATCTAGTGTTCAAAAGAATTTGCTAGATGCAAGCTGTTCTACTGCATATTTTGCAAAAAGGTGTAAATTTGCAAATAACCGCATAATTAACTTTTGCAATTGTTTAGCCAATAGCGTCATCTATTGTTCAAAAGAGTTGTCTAAATGCGACCAGTTCTATGTGTGTGTGCACGCATGCTGCATAATTTGCAAATGGGTATAAATTTGCAAATATGTGTAAATGCGCAATGAATTTTTGCGGGTGTTTAGCCAATAGCGCCATCTATTGTTCGATTGAATTTGCTAGATGCGAGCACTTCAATGTGTATGTGCAATCATACTGCATAATTGCAAAAAGGTGTAAATTTGCAAATAACCACATAATTAACTTTTGCAATTGTTTAGCCAATAGCGCCATCTATTGTTCGATAGAATTTTCTAGATGCGAGCAGTTCTATGTGTGTGTGCACGCATGCTGCATAATTTACAAATGTGTATAAATTTGCAAATATGTGTAAGCGCTCAACGAATTTTTGCAGCTGTTTAGCCAATAGCGACATCTATTGTTCGAGAGAATTTTCTAGATGCGAGCAGTTCTATCTGCGTGTGCACGCATGCTGCATAATTTGCAAATGGGTATAAATTTGCAAATAGGTATAAACGCCCAATTAATTTTTGCGTGTGTTTAGCCAATAGCGACATCTATTGTTCAAAAGAATTTTCTAGATGCGAGCAGTTCTATGTGTGTGTGCACGCATGCTGCATAATTTGCAAATGGGTATAAATTTGCAAATATGTGTAAACGCCCAATGAATTTTTGCGGGTGTTTAGCCATTAGCGCCATCTATTGTTCAAAAGAATTTGCTAGATGCAAGCTGTTCTACTGCATATTTCGCAAAAAGGTGTAAATTTGCAAATAACCGCATAATTAACTTTTGCAATTGTTTAGCCAATAGCGTCATCTATTGTTCAAAAGAGTTTTCTAAATGCGAGCAGTTCTATGTGTGTGTGCACGCATGCTGCATAATTTGCAAATGGGTATAAATTTGCAAATATGTGTAAACGCCCAATGAATTTTTGAGGGTGTTTAGCCAATAGCGCCATCTATTGTTCGATTGAATTTGCTAGATGCGAGCACTTCAATGTGTGTGTGCAATCATACTGCATAATTTGCAAAATGGTTTAAATTTTCAAATAACCGCCTAATTAACTTTTGCAATTGTTTAGCCAATAGCGCCATCTATTGTTCGAAAGAATTTTCTAGATGCGAGCAGTTCTATGTGTGTGTGCACGCATGCTGCATAATTTGCAAATGGGTATAAATTTGCAAATATGTGTAAACGCCCAATGAATTTTTGCGGGTGTTTAGTCATTAGCGCCATCTATTGTTCGATTGAATTTGCTAGATGCGAGCATTTCAATGTGTGTGTGCACGCATACTGCATAATTTGCAAAATGGTTTAAATTTTCAAATAACCGCCTAATTAACTTTTGCAATTGTTTAGCCAATAGCGCCATCTATTGTTCGAAAGAATTTTCTAGATGCGAGCAGTTCTATGTGTGTGTGCACGCATACTGCATAATTTACAAATGGGTATAAATTTGCAAATATGTGTAAACGCCCAATGAATTTTTGCGGGTGTTTAGCCAATAGCGCCATCTATTGTTCAAAAGAATTTGCTAGATGCAAGCTGTTCTACTGCATATTTTGCAAAAAGGTGTAAATTTGCAAATAACCGCATAATTAACTTTTGCAATTGTTTAGCCAATAGCGTCACCTATTGTTCTATAGAGTTTTCTAAATGCGAGCGGTTCTATGTGTGTGTGCACGCATGCTGCATAATTTGCAAATGGGTATACATTTGCAAATATGTGTAAACGCCCAATGAATTTTTGCGGGTGTTTAGCCATTAGCGCCATCTATTGTTCGATTGAATTTGCTAGATGCGAGCATAATTTGCAAAATGGTGTAAATTTTCAAATAACCGCATATTTAACTTTTTCAATTGTTTAGCCAATAACGTCATCTATTGTTCGATTGAATTTGCTAGATACGAGCATTTCAATGTGTGTGTGCATTCATACTGCATAATTTGCAAAAAGTTGTAAATTTGCAAATAACCGCATAATTAACTTTTGCAGCTGTTTAGCCAATAGCGACATCTATTGTTCGGTAGAATTTGTAAGATGCGAGCAGTTCTATGTGTGTGTGCACGCATACTGCATAATTTACAAATGGGTATAAATTTGCAAATATGTGTAAACGCCCAATAAATTTTTGCGGGTGTTTAGCCAATTGCGACATCTATTGTTCGAATGAATTTTCTAGATGCGAGCATTTCAATGTGTGTGCAATCATACTGCATAATTTGCAAAATGGTTTAAATTTGCATATAACCGTCTAATTAACTTTTGCAATTGTTTAGCCAATAGCGACATCTATTGTTCGATAGAATTTTCTAGATGCGAGCAGTTCTATGTGTGTGTGCACGCATGCTGCATAATTTACAAATGTGTATAAATTTGCAAATATGTGTCAACGCCCAATGAATTTTTGCGGGTGTTTAGCCAATAGCGCCATCTATTGTTTGATAGAATTTGCTAGATGCGAGCATTTCAATGTGTGTGTGCAATCATACTGCATTAATTAACTGCATAATTAACTTTTTGCAATTGTTTAGCCAATAGCGCCATCTATTGTTCGATAGAATTTTCTAGATGCGAGCAGTTCTATCTGTGTGTGCACGCATGCTGCATAATTTGCAAATGGGTATAAATTTGCAAATAGGTATAAACGCCCAATTAATTTTTGCGGGTGTTTAGCCAATAGCGACATCTATTGTTCAAAAGAATTTGCTAGATGCAAGCTGTTCTACTGCATATTTTGCAAAAAGGTGTAAATTTGCAAATAACCGCATAATTAACTTTTGCAATTGTTTAGCCAATAGCGTCATCTATTGTTCAAAAGAGTTTTCTAAATGCGAGCAGTTCTATGTGTGTGTGCACGCATACTGCATAATTTACAAATATGTATAAATTTGCAAATATGTGTAAGCGCTCAACGAATTTTTGCAGCTGTTTAGCCAATAGCGACATCTATTGTTCGATAGAATTTTCTAGATGCGAGCAGTTCTATCTGTGTGTGCACGCATGCTGCATAATTTGCAAATGGGTATAAATTTGCAAATAGGTATAAACGCCCAATTAATTTTTGCGTGTGTTTAGCCAATAGCGACATCTATTGTTCAAAAGAATTTGCTAGATGCAAGCTGCAAATTTGCAAATAACCGCATAATTAACTTTTGCAATTGTTTAGCCAATAGCGTCATCTATTGTTCAAAAGAATTTTCTAGATGCGAGCAGTTCTATGTGTGTGTGCACGCATACTGCATAATTAAACAAATAGGTATACAGTTGCAAATAAGTATAAAGGCTCAATGAGTTTTTGCAGCTGTTTAGCCAATAGCGACATATATTGTTCGGTAGAATTTGGAAGATGCGAGCAGTTCTATGTGGGTGTGCACGCATACTGCATAATTTGCAAATGGGTATAAATTTGCAAATATGTGTAAACGCCCAATGAATTTTTGCGGGTGTTTAGCCATTAGCGCCATCTATTGTTCAAAAGAATTTGCTAGATGCACAGCTGTTCTATACTGCATATTTTGCAAAAATGTGTAAATTTGCAAATAACCGCATAATTAACTTTTGCAATTGTTTAGCCAATAGCGTCATCTATTGTTCAATAGAGTTTTCTAAATGCGAGCAGTTCTATGTGTGTGTGCACGCATGCTGCATAATTTGCAAATGGGTATAAATTTGCAAATATGTGTAAATGCGCAATGAATTTTTGCGGGTGTTTAGCCAATAGCGCCATCTATTGTTCGATTGAATTTGCTAGATGCGAGCACTTCAATGTGTATGTGCAATCATACTGCATAATTTGCAAAAAGGTGTAAATTTGCAAATAACCGCATTATTAACTTTTGCAATTGTTTAGCCAATAGCGCCATCTATTGTTCGATAGAATTTTCTAGATGCGAGCAGTTCTATGTGTGTGTGCACCTGCATTGTACATACATAATTTACAAATGTGTATAAATTTGCAAGTTTAAAATAGCGCCATCTATTGTTCGATAGAATTTTCTAGATGCGAGCAGTTCTATGTGTGTGTGCACGCATGCTGCATAATTTACAAATGTGTATAAATTTGCAAATATGTGTAAGCGCTCAACGAATTTTTGCAGCTGTTTAGCCAATAGCGACATCTAATGTTCGATAGAACTTTCTAGATGCGAGCAGTTCTATGTGTGTGTGCACGCATACTGCATAATTAGACAAATAGGTATACAGTTGCAAATAAGTATAAACGCTCAATGTATTTTTGCAGCTTTTCAGCCAATAGCGATATCTATTGTTCGATAGAATTTTCTAGATGCGAGCAGTTCTATGTGTGTGTGCACGCATGCTGCATAATTTGCAAAGAGGTATAAACGCCCAATTAATTTTTGCGGGTGTTTAGCCAATAGCGCCATATATTGTTCAAAAGAATTTGCTAGATGCAAGCTGTTCTACTGCATAATTTGCAAAAAGGTGTAAATTTGCAAATAACCGCATAATTAACTTTTGCAATTGTTTAGCCAATAGCGTCATCTATTGTTCAAAAGAGTTTTCTAAATGCGAGCAGTTCTATGTGTGTGTGCACGCATGCTGCATAATTTGCAAATGGGTATAAATTTGCAAATATGTGTAAACGCCCAATGAATTTTAGCGGGTGTTTAGCCATTAGCGCCATCTATTGTTCGATTGAATTTGCTAGATGCGAGCATAATTTGCAAAACGGTGAAAATTTGCAAATAACCGCATAAGTAACTTTTGCAATTGTTTAGCCAATAGCGCCATCTATTGTTCGATAGAATTTGCTAGATGCGAGCAGTTCTATGTGTGTGTGCACGCAAGCTGCATAATTTTGCAAATAGGTATAAACGCCCAATTAATTTTTGCGGGTGTTTAGCCAATAGCGCCATCTATTGTTCAAAAGAATTTGCTAGATGCAAGCTGTTCTACTGCATATTTTGCAAAAAGGTGTAAATTTGCAAATAACCGCATAATTAACTTTTGCAATTGTTTAGCCAATAGCGTCATCTATTGTTCAAAAGAATTTTCTAGATGCGAGCAGTTCTATGTGTGTGTGCACGCATACTGCATAATTAAACAAATAGGTATACAGTTGCAAATAAGTATAAACGCTCAATGAGTTTTTTCAGCTGTTTAGCCAACTGCGACATCTATTGTTCGGTAGAATTTGCAAGATGCGAGCAGTTCTATGTGTGTGTGCACGCATACTGCATAATTTGCAAATCGGTATAAATTTGCAAATATGTGTAAACGCCCAATGAATTTTTGCAGCGTGTTTAGCCAATAGCGACATCTATTGTTCGATAGAACTTTGCTAGATGCGAGCAGTTCTATGTGTGTGTGCACGCATACTGCATAATTTAGCAAATAGGTATAAATTTGCGAATAAGTATAAACGCTCAATGTATTTTTGCAGGTGTTTCAGCCAATAGCGCCATCTATTGTTTGATAGCATTTGCTAGATGCGAGCAGTTCTATGTGTGTGTGCACGCAAGCTGCATAATTTGCAAAGAGGTATAAACGCCCAATTAATTTTTGCGGGTGTTTAGCCAATAGCGCCATCTATTGTTCAAAATAATTTGCTAGATGCAAGCTGTTCTACTGCATAATTTGCAAAAAGGTGTAAATTTGCAAATAACAAACGCATAATTAACTTTTGCAATTGTTTAGCCAATAGCGCCATCTATTGTTCAATAGAATTTTCTAGATGCGAGCAGTTCTATGTGTGTGTGCACGCATACTGCATAATTTGCAAATAGGTATAAATTTGCAAATATGTGTTAACGCCCAATTATTTTTTGCGGGTGTTTAGCCAATAGCGCCATCTATTGTTCGATTGAATTTGCTAGATGCGAGCATCCTAATTTGCAAACAGGTGTGTAAAATTTGCAAATAACCGCCCAAGTAATTTTTGCAGGTGTTTAGCCAATAGCGCCATCTATTGTTCGATAGAATTTGCTAGATGCGAGCAGTTCTATGTGTGTGTGCACGCATACTGCATAATTTGCAAATAGGTATAAACGCCCAATTAATTTTTGCAGGTGTTTAGCCAACAGCGCCATCTATTGTTCAAAAGAATTTGCTAGATGCAAGCTGTTCTACTGCATATTTTGCAAAAAGGTGTAAATTTGCAAATAACCGCCTAATTAACTTTTGCAATTGTTTAGCCAATAGCGTCATCTATTGTTCAATAGAACTTTCTAGATGCGAGCAGTTCTATGTGTGTGTGCACGCATACTGCATAATTAAACAAATAGGTATACAGTTGCAAATAAGTATAAACGCTCAATGAGTTTTTGCAGCTGTTTAGCCAATTGCGACATCTATTGTTCGGTAGAATTTGCAAGATGCGAGCAGTTCTATGTGTGTGTGCACGCATACTGCATAATTTGCAAATACGGTATAAATTTGCAAATATGTGTAAACGCTCAATTAATTTTTGCAGGTGTTTAGCCAATAGCGCCATCTATTGTTCGAATGAATTTGCTAGATGCGAGCATTTCAATGTGTGTGTGCACGCATACTGCATAATTTGCAAAAAGGTATAAATTTGCAAATAGTAAAACGCCTAATTAACTTTTGCAATGTTTAGCCAATAGCGCCATCTATTGTTTGATAGCATTTGCTAGATGCGAGCAGCTCTATGTGTGTGTGCACGCATACGTGCATAATTTGCAAATAGGTATTAAACGCCCAATTAATTTTTGCAGGTGTTTAGCCAATAGCGCCATCTATTGTTCGATAGCATTTGCTAGATGCGAGCAGCTCTATGTGTGTGTGCACGCATACTGCATAATTTGCAAATAGGTATAAATTTGCAAATATGTATAAACGCCCAATTAATTTTTGCTGGTGTTTAGCCAATAGCGCCATCTATTGTTCGATAGCATTTGCTAGATGCAGCAGCTGTTCTACTGCATAATTTGCAAATAGGTGTAAATTTGCAAATAACCGCCTAATTAACTTTTGCAGGTGTTTAGCCAATAGCGCCATCTATTGTTTGATAGAACTTGCTAGATGCGAGCAGTTCTATGTGTGTGTGCACGCATACTGCATAATTTACAAATGGGTATATATTTGCAAATATGTAAAAACGCCCAATGAATTTTTGCAGGTGTTTAGCCAATAGCGCCATCTATTGTTTGATAGCATTTGCTAGATGCGAGCAGTTCTATGTGTGTGTGCACGCATACTGCATAATTTGCAAATGGTGTTAAATTTGCAAATATGTGTAAACGCCCAATGAATTTTTGCAGGTGTTTAGTCAATAGCGCCATCTATTGTTCGATAGCATTTGCTAGATGCGAGCAGCTCTATGTGTGTGTGCACGCATACTGCATAATTTGCAAATAGGTACTAAATTTGCAAATATGTATAAACGCCCAATTAATTTTTGCAGGTGTTTAGCCAATAGCGCCATCTATTGTTTGATAGCATTTGCTAGATGCGAGCAGTTCATGTGTGTGTGCACGCATACTGCATAATTTGCAAATAGGTACTAAATTTGCAAATAAGTAAAAACGCCCAATTAATTTTTGCAGGTGTTTAGCCAATAGCGCCATCTATTGTTCTAATAGCATTTGCTAGATGCGAGCAGCTCTATGTGTGTGTGCACGCATACTGCATAATTTGCAAATGACATATATTTGCAAAATGAATTTTTGCAGTTGTTTAGCCAATAGCGCCATCTATTGTTTGAGAGCATTTGCTAGATGCGAGCAGCTCTGTGTGTATGCACGCATACTGCATAATTTGCCAAATAGACATATCATATGTCAAAATGAATTTTTGCAGGTGTTTAGCCAATAGCGCCATCTATTGTTTGATAGCATTTGCTAGATGCGAGCAGCTCTGTGTGTATGCACGCATACTGCATAATTTGCAAATATGACATATATATGCAAAATGAATTTTTGCAGGTGTTTAGCCAATAGTCGCCATCTATTGTTTGATAGCATTTGCTAGATGCGAGCAGTTATATGTGTGTGCACGCATACTGCATAATTTGTAAATAGGTACTAATTTGTAAATAGGTAAAAACGCCCAATTAATTTTGGAAGGTGTTTAGCCAATAGCGCCATCTATTGTTTGATAGAATTTGCTAGATGCGAGCAGTTATATGTGTGTGCACGCATACTGCATAATTTGCAAATAGGTATTAATTTGCGAATATTAATAAATTAAGTATAAACGCCCAATTAATTTTTGCAGGTTGTTTAGCCAATAGCGCCATCTATTGTTTGATAGAATTTGCTAGATGCGAGCAGCTCTATGTGTGTGTGCACGCATACTGCATAATTTTCAAATAGGTAGAAATTTACAAATAGGTATAAACGCCCAATTAATTTTTGCAGGTGTTTAGCCAATAGCGTCATCTATTGTTTGATAGCATTTGCTAGATGCGAGCAGCTCTATGTGTGTGTGCACGCATACTGCATAATTTGCAAATAGGTATTAATTTGCGAATAGGTATAAACGCCCAATTAATTTTTGCAGGTGTTTAGCCAATAGCGCCATCTATTGTTTAATAGCATTTGCTAGATGCGAGCAGCTCTATGTGTGTGTGCACGCATACTGCATAATTTGCAAATGACATATATTTGCTAAAATGAATTTTTGCAGGTGTTTAGCCAATAGCGCCATCTATTGTTTGATAGCATTTGCTAGATGCGAGCAGCTCTATATGTGTGTGCACGCATACTGCATAATTTGTAAATAGGTACTAATTTGTAAATAGGTGTAAGCGCCCAATTAATTTTTGAAGGTGTTTAGCCAATAGCGACATCTATTGTTCGATAGAATTTGCTAGATTGCGAGCAGCTCTATGTGTGTGTGCACGCATACTGCATAATTTGCAAATAGGCATAATATTTGCAAAAGTAAAACGCCCAATTAATTTTTGCAGGTGTTTAGCCAATAGCGCCATCTATTGTTTGATAGCATTTGCTAGATGCGAGCAGCTCTATGTATGTGTGCACGCATACTGCATAATTTGTAAATAGGTACTAATTTGCGAATAGGTATAAACGTCCAATTAATTTTTGCAGGTGTTTAGCCAATAGCGCTATCTATTGTTTGATAGCATTTGCTAGATGCGAGCAGCTCCATGTGTGTGTGCACGCATACTGCATAATTTGCAAATGCGAGCAGCTCTGTGTGTACGCACGCATACTGCATAATTTGCAAATAGACATAAATAGCCCAATTGAATTTTTGCAGGTGTTTAGCCAATAGCGCCATCTATTGTTTGATAGCATTTGCTAGATGCGAGCAGCTCTATGTGTATGCACGCATACTGCATAATTTGCAAATAAACGTATTAATATGCAAAATTAATTTTTGCAGGTGTTTAGCCAATAGCGCCATCTATTGTTTTATAGCATTTGCTAGATGCGAGCAGCTCTATGTATGTGTGCACGCATACTGCATAATTTGTAAATAGGTACTAATTTGCAAATAGGTATAAACGCCCAATTAATTTTTGCAGGTGTTTAGCCAATAGCGCCATCTATTGTTTGATAGAAATTTGCTAGATGCGAGCAGCTTTATGTGTGTGTGCACGCATACTGCATAATTTCCAAATAGGTATTAATTTGCAAACGCTCAATTAATTTTTGCAGGTGTTTGACCAATAGCGCCATCTATTGTTTTATAGCATTTGCTAGATGCGAGCAGCTCTATGTATGTGTGCATGCATACTGCATAATTTGTAAATAGGTATTAATTTGCAAACGCCCAATTAATTTTTGCAGGTGTTTAGCCAATAGCGCCATCTATTGTTTGATAGCATTTGCTAGATGCGAGCAGCTCTATGTGTGTGTGCACGCATACTGCATAATTTCCAAATAGGTATTAATTTGCAAACGCCCAATTAATTTTTGCAGGTGTTTAGCCAATAGCGCCATCTATTGCTCGATAGAATTTGCTAGATGCGAGCAGCTCTGTGTGTGTGCACGCATACTGCATAATTTGCACATAGGTATTAATTTGCGAATAAGTAAAAACGCCCAATTAATTTTTGCAGGTGTTTGCCCATAGCACCATATATTGTTCGATAGAATTTGCGCCATCTATTGTTTGATAGCATTTGCTAGATGCGAGCAGTTCTATGTGTATGTGCATGCATACTGCATAATTTGTAAATAGGTACTAATTTGCAAATAGGTATAAACGCCCAATTAATTTTTGCAGGTGTTTAGCCAATAGCGCCATCTATTGTTTGATAGAATTTGCTAGATGCGAGCAGCTCTATGTGTGTGTGCACGCATACTGCATAATTTGCAAATAGGTATTAATTTGCGAATAAGTATAAACGCCCAATTAATTTTTGCAGGTGTTTAGCCAATAGCGCCATCTATTGTTTGATAGCATTTGCTAGATGCGAGCAGCTCTATATGTGTGTGCACGCATACTGCATAATTTGCAAATAGGTACTAATTTGCGAATAGGTAAAAACGCCCAATAAATTTTGCAGGTGTTTAGCCAATAGCGCCATCTATTGTTTGATAGCATTTGCTAGATGCGAGCAGCTCTATGTGTGTGTGCACGCATACTGCATAATTTGCAAATAGGTATTAATTTGCGAATAAGTAAAAACGCCCAATTAATTTTTGCAGGTGTTTAGCCAATAGCGCCATCTATTGTTTGATAGAATTTGCTAGATGCGAGCAGTTATATGTGTGTGCACGCATACTGCATAATTTGCAAATAGGTATTAATTTGCGAATATGTAAAAACGCCCACTTAATTTTTGCAGGTGTTTAGCCAATAGCGCCATCTATTGTTCGATAGCATTTGCTAGATGCGAGCAGCTCTTGTGTGTGTGCACGCATACTGCATAATTTGCAAATAGGTATTAATTTGCGAATAGGTATAAACGCCCAATTAATTTTTGCAGGTGTTTAGCCAATAGCGCCATCTATTGTTTGATAGCATTTGCTAGATGCGAGCAGCTCTATGTGTGTGTGCACGCATACTGCATAATTTGCAAATGCGAGCAGCTCTGTGTGTATGCACGCATACTGCATAATTTGCAAATAGACATCATATATGCACAATTAATTTTTGCAGGTGTTTAGCCAATAGCGCCATCTATTGTTTGATAGCATTTGCTAGATGCGAGCAGCTCTGTGTGTGTGCACGCATACTGCATAATTTGCAAATAGGTATTAATTTGCGAATAGGTATAAACGCCCAATTAATTTTTGCAGGTGTTTAGCCAATAGCGCCATCTATTGTTTGATAGCATTTGCTAGATGCGAGCAGCTCTATGTATGTGTGCAGCATACTGCATAATTTGTAAATAGGTATTAATTTGCGAATAGGTATAAACGCCCAATTAATTTTTGCAGGTGTTTAGCCAATAGCGCCATCTATTGTTTGATAGCATTTGCTAGATGCGAGCAGCTCTATGTGTGTGTGCACGCATACTGCATAATTTGCAAATGACATATATTTGCGAAAAGTAAAAACGCCCATTATATTTTTGCAGGTGTTTAGCCAATAGCGCCATCTATTGTTTGATAGCATTATGCTAGATGCGAGCAGTTCTATGTGTGTGCACGCATACTGCATAATTTGCAAATAGGTATTAAATTTGCGAATAGGTATAAACGCCCACTTAATTTTTGCAGGTGTTTAGCCAATAGCGCCATCTATTGTTTGATAGCATTTGCTAGATGCGAGCAGCTCTATGTATGTGTGCACGCATACTGCATAATTTGTAAATAGGTATTAATTTGCAAATAGGTATAAACGCCCAATTAATTTTGGAAGGTGTTTAGCCAATAGCGCCATCTATTGTTTGATAGCATTTGCTAGATGCGAGCAGCTCTATGTGTGTGCACGCATACTGCATAATTTGCAAATAGGTATTAATTTGCGAATAAGTAAAAACGCCCAATTAATTTTTGCAGGTGTTTAGCCAATAGCGCCATCTATTGTTCGATAGCATTTGCTAGATGCGAGCAGCTCTATGTGTGTGTGCACGCATACTGCATAATTTGCAAATACATATATTTGCAAAACGAATTTTTGCAGGTGTTTAGCCAATAGCGCCATCTATTGTTTGATAGCATTTGCTAGATGCGAGCAGCTCTGTGTGTGTGCACGCATACTGCATAATTTGCAAATAGGTATTAATTTGCGAATAATAAAAAACGCCCAATTAATTTTTGCAGGTGTTTAGCCAATAGCGCCATCTATTGTTTGATAGCATTTGCTAGATGCGAGCAGTTCTATGTGTGTGTTGCACGCATACTGCATAATTTGCAAATATGGTATTCAAATATTTGCGATAAAACGCCCATTAATTTTTGCAGGTGTTTAGCCAATAGCGCCATCTATTGTTTGATAGCATTTGCTAGATGCGAGCAGCTCTATGTATGTGTGCACGCATACTGCATAATTTGTAAATAGGTATTAATTTGCGAATAGGTATAAACGCCCAATTAATTTTTGCAGGTGTTTAGCCAATAGCGCCATCTATTGTTTGATAGCATTTGCTAGATGCGAGCAGCTCTATGTGTGTGTGCACGCATACTGCATAATTTGCAAATCAGCAGTCTGTGTGTAGATACTGCATAATTTGCAAATAGGTATAAAAACGCCCAATTAATTTTTGCAGGTGTTTAGCCAATAGCGCCATCTATTGTTTGATAGCATTTGCTAGATGCGAGCAGCTCTATGTGTGTGCACGCATACTGCATAATTTGCAAATAGGTATCAATTTGCGAATAAGTATAAACGCCCAATTAATTTTTGCAGGTGTTTAGCCAATAGCGCCATCTATTGTTTGATAGCATTTGCTAGATGCGAGCAGCTCTATGTATGTGTGCACGCATACTGCATAATTTGTAAATAGGTATTCATTTGCAAATAAGTAAAAACGCCCAATTAATTTTTGCAGGTGTTTAGCCAATAGCGCCATCTATTGTTTGATAGCATTTGCTAGATGCGAGCAGCTCTATGTGTGTGTGCACGCATACTGCATAATTTGCAAATAGGTATTAATTTGCGAATAAGTAAAAACGCCCAATTAATTTTTGCAGGTGTTTAGCCAATAGCGCCATCTATTGTTTGATAGCATTTGCTAGATGCGAGCAGCTCTATGTGTGTGTGCACGCATACTGCATAATTTGCAAATAGGTATTAATTTGCGAATAAGTAAAAACGCCCAATTAATTTTTGCAGGTGTTTAGCCAATAGCGCCATCTATTGTTTGATAGCATTTGCTAGATGCGAGCAGCTTCTATGTGTGTGCACGCATACTGCATAATTTGTAAATAGGTATTAATTTGCAAATAGGTAAAAACGCCCAATTAATTTTTGCAGGTGTTTAGCCAATAGCGCCATCTATTGTTTGATAGCATTTGCTAGATGCGAGCAGCTCTATGTGTGTGTGCACGCATACTGCATAATTTGCAAATAGGTATTAATTTGCGAATAAGTAAAAACGCCCAATTAATTTTTGCAGGTGTTTAGCCAATAGCGCCATCTATTGTTTGATAGCATTTGCTAGATGCGAGCAGCTCTATGTGTGTGTGCACGCATACTGCATAATTTGTAAATAGGTATTAATTTGCGAATAAGTAAAAACGCCCAATTAATTTTTGCAGGTGTTTAGCCAATAGCGCCATCTATTGTTTGATAGCATTTGCTAGATGCGAGCAGCTCTATGTGTGTGTGCACGCATACTGCATAATTTGTAAATATGTATAATTTGCAAATAGGTAAAAACGCCCAATTAATTTTTGCAGGTGTTTAGCCAATAGCGCCATCTATTGTTTGATAGCATTTGCTAGATGCGAGCAGCTCTATGTGTGTGTGCACGCATACTGCATAATTTGTAAATATGTATAAATTTGCAAATAGGTATAAACGCCCAATTAATTTTTGCAGGTGTTTAGCCAATAGCGCCATCTATTGTTTGATAGCATTTGCTAGATGCGAGCAGCTCTATGTGTGTGTGCACGCATACTGCATAATTTGCAAATAGGTATTAATTTGCGAATAAGTAAAAACGCCCAATTAATTTTTGCAGGTGTTTAGCCAATAGCGCCATCTATTGTTTGATAGCATTTGCTAGATGCGAGCAGCTCTATGTGTGTGTGCACGCATACTGCATAATTTGTAAATAGGTATTAATTTGCGAATAGGTATAAACGCCCAATTAATTTTTGCAGGTGTTTGGCCAATAGCGCCATCTATTGTTTGATAGCATTTGCTAGATGCGAGCAGCTCTATGTGTGTGCACGCATACTGCATAATTTGCAAATAGGTATTAATTTGCGAATAGGTAAAAACGCCCAATTAATTTTTGCAGGTGTTTAGCCAATAGCGCCATCTATTGTTTGATAGCATTTGCTAGATGCGAGCAGCTCTATGTGTGTGTGCACGCATACTGCATAATTTGCAAATAGGTATTAATTTGCGAATAAGTAAAAACGCCCAATTAATTTTTGCAGGTGTTTGGCCAATAGCGCCATCTATTGTTTGATAGCATTTGCTAGATGCGAGCAGCTCTATGTGTGTGTGCACGCATACTGCATAATTTGCAAATAGTTGTATCATTTAATTTGCAAATAGAGTAAAAACGCCCAATTAATTTTTGCAGGTGTTTAGCCAATAGCGCCATCTATTGTTTGATAGCATTTGCTAGATGCGAGCAGCTCTATGTGTGTGTGCACGCATACTGCATAATTTGCAAATAGGTATTAATTTGCGAATAAGTAAAAACGCCCAATTAATTTTTGCAGGTGTTTAGCCAATAGCGCCATCTATTGTTTGATAGCATTTGCTAGATGCGAGCAGCTCTATGTGTGTGTGCACGCATACTGCATAATTTGCAAATAGGTATTAATTTGCGAATAAGTAAAAACGCCCAATTAATTTTTGCAGGTGTTTAGCCAATAGCGCCATCTATTGTTTGATAGCATTTGCTAGATGCGAGCAGTTATATGTGTGTGCACGCATACTGCATAATTTGTAAATAGGTATTAATTTGCAAATAGGTAAAAACGCCCAATTAATTTTTGCAGGTGTTTAGCCAATAGCGCCATCTATTGTTTGATAGCATTTGCTAGATGCGAGCAGCTCTATGTGTGTGTGCACGCATACTGCATAATTTGCAAATAGGTATTAATTTGCAGAATAAACGCCCAATTAATTTTTGCAGGTGTTTAGCCAATAGCGCCATCTATTGTTTGATAGCATTTGCTAGATGCGAGCAGTTCTATGTGTGTGCACGCATACTGCATAATTTGTAAATAGGTATTAATTTGCAAATAGGTATAAAACGCCCAATTAATTTTTGCAGGTGTTTGGCCAATAGCGCCATCTATTGCTTGATAGAATTTGCTAGATGCGAGCAGCTCTGTGTGTGTGCACGCATACTGCATAATTTGCACATAGGTATTAATTTGCGAATAAGTAAAAACGCTCAATTAATTTTTGCAGGTGTTTAGCCAATAGCGCCATCTATTGTTTGATAGCATTTGCTAGATGCGAGCAGCTCTATGTGTGTGTGCACGCATACTGCATAATTTGCAAATAGGTATTAATTTGCGAATAAGTAAAAACGCCCAATTAATTTTTGCAGGTGTTTAGCCAATAGCGCCATCTATTGTTTGATAGCATTTGCTAGATGCGAGCAGCTCTATGTGTGTGTGCACGCATACTGCATAATTTGTAAATAGGTATTAATTTGCAAATAAGTAAAAACGCCCAATTAATTTTTGCAGGTGTTTAGCCAATAGCGCCATCTATTGTTTGATAGCATTTGCTAGATGCGAGCAGCTCTATGTGTGTGTGCACGCATACTGCATAATTTGTAAATATGTATAAATTTGCAAATAGGTATAAACGCCCAATTAATTTTTGCAGGTGTTTAGCCAATAGCGCCATCTATTGTTTGATAGCATTTGCTAGATGCGAGCAGCTCTATGTATGTGTGCACGCATACTGCATAATTTGTAAATAGGTATTAATTTGCGAATAAGTAAAAACGCCCAATTAATTTTTGCAGGTGTTTAGCCAATAGCGCCATCTATTGTTTGATAGCATTTGCTAGATGCGAGCAGCTCTGTGTGTGTGCACGCATACTGCATAATTTGCAAATAGGTATTAATTTGCGAATAAGTAAAAACGCCCAATTAATTTTTGCAGGTGTTTGGCCAATAGCGCCATCTATTGTTTGATAGCATTTGCTAGATGCGAGCAGCTCTATGTGTGTGTGCACGCATACTGCATAATTTGCAAATAGGTATTAATTTGCGAATAAGTAAAAACGCCCAATTAATTTTTGCAGGTGTTTGGCCAATAGCGCCATCTATTGTTTGATAGCATTTGCTAGATGCGAGCAGCTCTATGTGTGTGCACGCATACTGCATAATTTGCAAATAGGTATTCATTTGCGAATAAGTAAAAACGCCCAATTAATTTTTGCAGGTGTTTGGCCAATAGCGCCATCTATTGTTTGATAGCATTTGCTAGATGCGAGCAGCTCTATGTATGTGTGCACGCATACTGCATAATTTGCAAATACGAGTAGTCTTGTTATGATAATTTGCAAATAGAGTAAAAACGCCCAATTAATTTTTGCAGGTGTTTAGCCAATAGCGCCATCTATTGTTTGATAGCATTTGCTAGATGCGAGCAGCTCTATGTGTGTGTGCACGCATACTGCATAATTTGCAAATAGGTATTAATTTGCGAATAAGTAAAAACGCCCAATTAATTTTTGCAGGTGTTTAGCCAATAGCGCCATCTATTGTTTGATAGCATTTGCTAGATGCGAGCAGCTCTATGTGTGTGTGCACGCATACTGCATAATTTGCAAATAGGTATTAATTTGCGAATAAGTAAAAACGCCCAATTAATTTTTGCAGGTGTTTAGCCAATAGCGCCATCTATTGTTTGATAGCATTTGCTAGATGCGAGCAGCTCTATGTGTGTGTGCACGCATACTGCATAATTTGTAAATATGTATAAATTTGCAAATAGGTAAAAACGCCCAATTAATTTTTGCAGGTGTTTAGCCAATAGCGCCATCTATTGTTTGATAGCATTTGCTAGATGCGAGCAGCTCTATGTGTGTGTGCACGCATACTGCATAATTTGCAAATAGGTATTAATTTGCGAATAAGTAAAAACGCCCAATTAATTTTTGCAGGTGTTTAGCCAATAGCGCCATCTATTGTTTGATAGCATTTGCTAGATGCGAGCAGCTCTATGTGTGTGTGCACGCATACTGCATAATTTGTAAATAGGTATTAATTTGCGAATAAGTAAAAACGCCCAATTAATTTTTGCAGGTGTTTAGCCAATAGCGCCATCTATTGTTTGATAGCATTTGCTAGATGCGAGCAGCTCTATGTGTGTGTGCACGCATACTGCATAATTTGTAAATATGTATAAATTTGCAAATAGGTATAAACGCCCAATTAATTTTTGCAGGTGTTTAGCCAATAGCGCCATCTATTGTTTGATAGCATTTGCTAGATGCGAGCAGCTCTATGTGTGTGTGCACGCATACTGCATAATTTGCAAATAGGTATTAATTTGCGAATAAGTAAAAACGCCCAATTAATTTTTGCAGGTGTTTAGCCAATAGCGCCATCTATTGTTTGATAGCATTTGCTAGATGCGAGCAGCTCTATGTATGTGTGCACGCATACTGCATAATTTGCAAATAGGTATTAATTTGCGAATAAGTAAAAACGCCCAATTAATTTTTGCAGGTGTTTAGCCAATAGCGCCATCTATTGTTTGATAGCATTTGCTAGATGCGAGCAGCTCTATGTGTGTGTGCACGCATACTGCATAATTTGTAAATAGGTATTAATTTGCGAATAAGTATAAACGCCCAATTAATTTTTGCAGGTGTTTGGCCAATAGCGCCATCTATTGTTTGATAGCATTTGCTAGATGCGAGCAGCTCTATGTGTGTGCACGCATACTGCATAATTTGCAAATAGGTATTAATTTGCGAATAAGTAAAAACGCCCAATTAATTTTTGCAGGTGTTTAGCCAATAGCGCCATCTATTGTTTGATAGCATTTGCTAGATGCGAGCAGCTCTATGTGTGTGTGCACGCATACTGCATAATTTGCAAATAGGTATTAATTTGCGAATAAGTAAAAACGCCCAATTAATTTTTGCAGGTGTTTAGCCAATAGCGCCATCTATTGTTTGATAGCATTTGCTAGATGCGAGCAGCTCTATGTGTGTGTGCACGCATACTGCATAATTTGTAAATAGATTTGTATAGATATCATAATTTGCAAATAGAGTAAAAACGCCCAATTAATTTTTGCAGGTGTTTAGCCAATAGCGCCATCTATTGTTTGATAGCATTTGCTAGATGCGAGCAGCTCTATGTGTGTGTGCACGCATACTGCATAATTTGCAAATAGGTATTAATTTGCGAATAAGTAAAAACGCCCAATTAATTTTTGCAGGTGTTTAGCCAATAGCGCCATCTATTGTTTGATAGCATTTGCTAGATGCGAGCAGCTCTATGTATGTGTGCACGCATACTGCATAATTTGTAAATAGGTATTAATTTGCGAATAAGTAAAAACGCCCAATTAATTTTTGCAGGTGTTTAGCCAATAGCGCCATCTATTGTTTGATAGCATTTGCTAGATGCGAGCAGCTCTATGTGTGTGTGCACGCATACTGCATAATTTGCAAATAGATATATATTTGCAAAACGAATTTTTGCAGGTGTTTAGCCAATAGCGCCATCTATTGTTTGATAGCATTTGCTAGATGCGAGCAGCTCTATGTGTGTGTGCACGCATACTGCATAATTTGTAAATAGGTATTAATTTGCGAATAAGTAAAAACGCCCAATTAATTTTTGCAGGTGTTTAGCCAATAGCGCCATCTATTGTTTGATAGCATTTGCTAGATGCGAGCAGCTCTATGTATGTGTGCACGCATACTGCATAATTTGTAAATAGGTATTAATTTGCAAATAGGTATAAACGCCCAATTAATTTTTGAAGGTGTTTGGCCAATAGCGCCATCTATTGTTTGATAGCATTTGCTAGATGCGAGCAGCTCTATGTGTGTGTGCACGCATACTGCATAATTTGCAAATAGGTATTAATTTGCGAATAAGTAAAAACGCCCAATTAATTTTTGCAGGTGTTTAGCCAATAGCGCCATCTATTGTTTGATAGCATTTGCTAGATGCGAGCAGCTCTATGTGTGTGTGCACGCATACTGTATTGTTTGATAGCATTTGCTAGATGCGAGCAGCTCTATGTAGTGTGCACGCATACTGCATAATTTGCAAATAGGTATTAATTTGCGAATAAGTAAAAACGCCCACTTAATTTTTGCAGGTGTTTAGCCAATAGCGCCATCTATTGTTTGATAGCATTTGCTAGATGCGAGCAGCTCTATATGTGTGTGCACGCATACTGCATAATTTGTAAATATGTATAAATTTGCAAATAGGTATAAACGCCCAATTAATTTTTGCAGGTGTTTGGCCAATAGCGCCATCTATTGTTTGATAGCATTTGCTAGATGCGAGCAGCTCTATGTATGTGTGCATGCATACTGCATAATTTGTAAATAGGTATTAATTTGCGAATAAGTAAAAACGCCCAATTAATTTTTGCAGGTGTTTAGCCAATAGCGCCATCTATTGTTTGATAGCATTTGCTAGATGCGAGCAGCTCTATGTGTGTGTGCACGCATACTGCATAATTTGTAAATAGGTATTAATTTGCAAATAAGTATAAACGCCCAATTAATTTTTGCAGGTGTTTAGCCAATAGCGCCATCTATTGTTTGATAGCATTTGCTAGATGCGAGCAGCTCTATGTATGTGTGCACGCATACTGCATAATTTGCAAATAGGTATTAATTTGCGAATAAGTAAAAACGCCCAATTAATTTTTGCAGGTGTTTAGCCAATAGCGCCATCTATTGTTTGATAGCATTTGCTAGATGCGAGCAGCTCTATGTGTGTGTGCACGCATACTGCATAATTTGCAAATAGGTATTAATTTGCGAATAAGTAAAAACGCCAATTAATTTTTGCAGGTGTTTGGCCAATAGCGCCATCTATTGTTTGATAGCATTTGCTAGATGCGAGCAGCTCTATGTGTGTGTGCACGCATACTGCATAATTTGCAAATAGGTATTAATTTGCGAATAAGTAAAAACGCCCAATTAATTTTTGCAGGTGTTTAGCCAATAGCGCCATCTATTGTTTGATAGCATTTGCTAGATGCGAGCAGCTCTATGTGTGTGTGCACGCATACTGCATAATTTGCAAATAGGTATTAATTTGCGAATAAGTAAAAACGCCCAATTAATTTTTGCAGGTGTTTAGCCAATAGCGCCATCTATTGTTTGATAGCATTTGCTAGATGCGAGCAGTTCTATGTGTGTGCACGCATACTGCATAATTTGCAAATAGGTATTAATTTGCGAATAAGTAAAAACGCCCAATTAATTTTTGCAGGTGTTTAGCCAATAGCGCCATCTATTGTTTGATAGCATTTGCTAGATGCGAGCAGCTCTATGTGTGTGCACGCATACTGCATAATTTGTAAATAGGTATTAATTTGCGAATAGGTATAAACGCCCAATTAATTTTTGCAGGTGTTTAGCCAATAGCGCCATCTATTGTTTGATAGCATTTGCTAGATGCGAGCAGCTCTATGTATGTGTGCACGCATACTGCATAATTTGCAAATAATTTTGCAAATAGGTATTAATTTGCGAATAAGTAAAAACGCCCAATTAATTTTTGCAGGTGTTTAGCCAATAGCGCCATCTATTGTTTGATAGCATTTGCTAGATGCGAGCAGCTCTATGTATGTGTGCACGCATACTGCATAATTTGTAAATAGGTATTAATTTGCGAATAAGTAAAAACGCCCAATTAATTTTTGCAGGTGTTTAGCCAATAGCGCCATCTATTGTTTGATAGCATTTGCTAGATGCGAGCAGCTCTATGTGTGTGTGCACGCATACTGCATAATTTGCAAATAGGTATAAATTTGCGAATAAGTAAAAACGCCCAATTAATTTTTGCAGGTGTTTAGCCAATAGCGCCATCTATTGTTTGATAGCATTTGCTAGATGCGAGCAGCTCTATGTGTGTGTGCACGCATACTGCATAATTTGCAAATAGGTATTAATTTGCGAATAAGTAAAAACGCCCAATTAATTTTTGCAGGTGTTTAGCCAATAGCGCCATCTATTGTTTGATAGCATTTGCTAGATGCGAGCAGCTCTATGTATGTGTGCATGCATACTGCATAATTTGTAAATAGGTATTAATTTGCGAATAGGTATAAACGCCCAATTAATTTTTGCAGGTGTTTAGCCAATAGCGCCATCTATTGTTTGATAGCATTTGCTAGATGCGAGCAGCTCTATGTGTGTGTGCACGCATACTGCATAATTTGCAAATAGGTATTAATTTGCGAATAGGTATAAACGCCCAATTAATTTTTGCAGGTGTTTAGCCAATAGCGCCATCTATTGTTTGATAGCATTTGCTAGATGCGAGCAGCTCTATGTATGTGTGCACGCATACTGCATAATTTGTAAATAGGTATTAATTTGCGAATAGGTATAAACGCCCAATTAATTTTTGCAGGTGTTTAGCCAATAGCGCCATCTATTGTTTGATAGCATTTGCTAGATGCGAGCAGCTCTATGTGTGTGTGCACGCATACTGCATAATTTGCAAATAGGTATAAATTTGCGAATAAGTAACGCCCAATTAATTTTTGCAGGTGTTTAGCCAATAGCGCCATCTATTGTTTGATAGCATTTGCTAGATGCGAGCAGTTATATGTTGTGTGCACGCATACTGCATAATTTGCAAATAGGTATTAATTTGCGAATAGGTAAAAACGCCCAATTAATTTTTGCAGGTGTTTAGCCAATAGCGCCATCTATTGTTTGATAGCATTTGCTAGATGCGAGCAGCTCTATGTATGTGTGCATGCATACTGCATAATTTGTAAATAGGTATTAATTTGCAAATAGGTATAAACGCCCAATTAATTTTTGCAGGTGTTTAGCCAATAGCGCCATCTATTGTTTGATAGCATTTGCTAGATGCGAGCAGCTCTATGTATGTGTGCACGCATACTGCATAATTTGCAAATAGGTATTAATTTGCGAATAAGTAAAAACGCCCAATTAATTTTTGCAGGTGTTTAGCCAATAGCGCCATCTATTGTTTGATAGCATTTGCTAGATGCGAGCAGCTCTATGTGTGTGTGCACGCATACTGCATAATTTGCAAATAGGTATTCATTTGCGAATAACCTGAATTTTTGCAGGTGTTTAGCCAATAGCGCCATCTATTGTTTGAGAGCATTTGCTAGATGCGAGCAGCTCTGTGTGTGTGCACGCATACTGCATAATTTGCAAATAGGTATTAATTTGCAAACGCCCAATTAATTTTTGCAGGTGTTTAGCCAATAGCGCCATCTATTGTTTGATAGCATTTGCTAGATGCGAGCAGCTCTATGTGTGTGCACGCATACTGCATAATTTGTAAATAGGTATTAATTTGCAAATAAGTATAAACGCCCAATTAATTTTTGCAGGTGTTTAGCCAATAGCGCCATCTATTGTTTGATAGCATTTGCTAGATGCGAGCAGCTCTATGTGTGTGTGCACGCATACTGCATAATTTGTAAATAGGTATTAATTTGCAAATAGGTATAAACGCCCAATTAATTTTTTGCAGGTGTTTAGCCAATAGCGCCATCTATTGTTTGATAGCATTTGCTAGATGCGAGCAGTCTATGTGTGTGTGCACGCATACTGCATAATTTGCAAATAGGTATTAATTTGCGAATAAGTAAAAACGCCCAATTAATTTTTGCAGGTGTTTAGCCAATAGCGCCATCTATTGTTTGATAGCATTTGCTAGATGCGAGCAGCTCTATGTATGTGTGCACGCATACTGCATAATTTGCAAATAGGTATTAATTTGCGAATAAGTAAAAACGCCCAATTAATTTTTGCAGGTGTTTAGCCAATAGCGCCATCTATTGTTTGATAGCATTTGCTAGATGCGAGCAGCTCTATGTGTGTGTGCACGCATACTGCATAATTTGCAAATATGTATAAATTTGCAAATAGGTATAAACGCCCAATTAATTTTTGCAGGTGTTTGGCCAATAGCGCCATCTATTGTTTGATAGCATTTGCTAGATGCGAGCAGCTCTATGTGTGTGCACGCATACTGCATAATTTGCAAATAGGTATTAATTTGCGAATAGGTAAAAACGCCCAATTAATTTTTGCAGGTGTTTAGCCAATAGCGCCATCTATTGTTTGATAGCATTTGCTAGATGCGAGCAGCTCTATGTGTGTGTGCACGCATACTGCATAATTTGCAAATAGGTATTAATTTGCGAATAGGTATAAACGCCCAATTAATTTTTGCAGGTGTTTGGCCAATAGCGCCATCTATTGTTTGATAGCATTTGCTAGATGCGAGCAGTTCTATGTGTGTGCACGCATACTGCATAATTTGCAAATAGGTATTAATTTGCGAATAAGTAAAAACGCCCAATTAATTTTTGCAGGTGTTTAGCCAATAGCGCCATCTATTGTTTGATAGCATTTGCTAGATGCGAGCAGCTCTGTGTGTGTGCACGCATACTGCATAATTTGTAAATAGGTATTAATTTGCGAATAGGTATAAACGCCCAATTAATTTTTGCAGGTGTTTAGCCAATAGCGCCATCTATTGTTTGATAGCATTTGCTAGATGCGAGCAGCTCTATGTGTGTGTGCACGCATACTGCATAATTTGCAAATAGTTGTGTATGCAGATAATAATTTGCAAATAGGATATAAATGCAAAATTAATTTTTGCAGGTGTTTAGCCAATAGCGCCATCTATTGTTTGATAGCATTTGCTAGATGCGAGCAGCTCTATGTGTGTGTGCACGCATACTGCATAATTTGTAAATAGGTATTAATTTGCGAATAAGTAAAAACGCCCAATTAATTTTTGCAGGTGTTTAGCCAATAGCGCCATCTATTGTTTGATAGCATTTGCTAGATGCGAGCAGCTCTATGTATGTGTGCACGCATACTGCATAATTTGTAAATAGGTATTAATTTGCGAATAGGTAAAAACGCCCAATTAATTTTTGCAGGTGTTTAGCCAATAGCGCCATCTATTGTTTGATAGCATTTGCTAGATGCGAGCAGCTCTATGTGTGTGTGCACGCATACTGCATAATTTGTAAATAATATATTTGCGAAAAGTGAATTTTTGCAGGTGTTTAGCCAATAGCGCCATCTATTGTTTGATAGCATTTGCTAGATGCGAGCAGTCTATATGTGTGTGCACGCATACTGCATAATTTGCAAATAGGTATTAATTTGCGAATAAGTAAAAACGCCCAATTAATTTTTGCAGGTGTTTGGCCAATAGCGCCATCTATTGTTTGATAGCATTTGCTAGATGCGAGCAGCTCTATGTATGTGTGCATGCATACTGCATAATTTGTAAATAGGTATTAATTTGCGAATAAGTAAAAACGCCCAATTAATTTTTGCAGGTGTTTAGCCAATAGCGCCATCTATTGTTTGATAGCATTTGCTAGATGCGAGCAGCTCTATGTATGTGTGCACGCATACTGCATAATTTGCAAATAGGTATTAATTTGCGAATAAGTAAAAACGCCCAATTAATTTTTGCAGGTGTTTAGCCAATAGCGCCATCTATTGTTTGATAGCATTTGCTAGATGCGAGCAGCTCTATGTGTGTGTGCACGCATACTGCATAATTTGCAAATAAGGTATTCATTTGCGAATAAGTAAAAACGCCCAATTAATTTTTGCAGGTGTTTAGCCAATAGCGCCATCTATTGTTTGATAGCATTTGCTAGATGCGAGCAGCTCTATGTGTGTGTGCACGCATACTGCATAATTTGCAAATAGGTATTAATTTGCGAATAAGTAAAAACGCCCAATTAATTTTTGCAGGTGTTTAGCCAATAGCGCCATCTATTGTTTGATAGCATTTGCTAGATGCGAGCAGCTCCATGTGTATGTGCATGCATACTGCATAATTTGTAAATAGGTATTAATTTGCAAATAGGTAAAAACGCCCAATTAATTTTTGCAGGTGTTTAGCCAATAGCGCCATCTATTGTTTGATAGCATTTGCTAGATGCGAGCAGCTCTATGTGTGTGTGCACGCATACTGCATAATTTGCAAATAGGTATTAATTTGCAAATAGGTAAAAACGCCCAATTAATTTTTGCAGGTGTTTAGCCAATAGCGCCATCTATTGTTTGATAGCATTTGCTAGATGCGAGCAGCTCTATGTATGTGTGCACGCATACTGCATAATTTGTAAATAGGTATTAATTTGCAAATAGGTAAAAACGCCCAATTAATTTTTGCAGGTGTTTAGCCAATAGCGCCATCTATTGTTTGATAGCATTTGCTAGATGCGAGCAGCTCTATGTGTGTGTGCACGCATACTGTATTGTTTGATAGCATTTGCTAGATGCGAGCAGCTCTATGTGTGTGTGCACGCATACTGCATAATTTGTAAATAGGTATTAATTTGCGAATAAGTAAAAACGCCCAATTAATTTTTGCAGGTGTTTAGCCAATAGCGCCATCTATTGTTTGATAGCATTTGCTAGATGCGAGCAGCTCTATGTGTGTGCACGCATACTGCATAATTTGCAAATAGGTATTAATTTGCGAATAGGTAAAAACGCCCAATTAATTTTTGCAGGTGTTTGGCCAATAGCGCCATCTATTGTTTGATAGCATTTGCTAGATGCGAGCAGCTCTATGTGTGTGTGCACGCATACTGTATTGTTTGATAGCATTTGCTAGATGCGAGCAGCTCTATGTTGTGTGCACGCATACTGCATAATTTGCAAATAGGTATTAATTTGCGAATAAGTAAAAACGCCCAATTAATTTTTGCAGGTGTTTAGCCAATAGCGCCATCTATTGTTTGATAGCATTTGCTAGATGCGAGCAGCTCTATGTGTGTGTGCACGCATACTGCATAATTTGCAAATAGGTATTAATTTGCGAATAGGTATAAACGCCCAATTAATTTTTGCAGGTGTTTAGCCAATAGCGCCATCTATTGTTTGATAGCATTTGCTAGATGCGAGCAGCTCTATGTGTGTGCACGCATACTGCATAATTTGTAAATAGGTATTAATTTGCAAATAAGTAAAAACGCCCAATTAATTTTTGCAGGTGTTTAGCCAATAGCGCCATCTATTGTTTGATAGCATTTGCTAGATGCGAGCAGCTCTATGTGTGTGCACGCATACTGCATAATTTGCAAATAGGTATTAATTTGCGAATAAGTAAAAACGCCCAATTAATTTTTGCAGGTGTTTAGCCAATAGCGCCATCTATTGTTTGATAGCATTTGCTAGATGCGAGCAGCTCTATGTATGTGTGCACGCATACTGCATAATTTGTAAATAGGTATTAATTTGCGAATAGGTATAAACGCCCAATTAATTTTTGCAGGTGTTTAGCCAATAGCGCCATCTATTGTTTGATAGCATTTGCTAGATGCGAGCAGCTCTATGTGTGTGTGCACGCATACTGCATAATTTGCAAATAGGTATAAATTTGCGAATAAGTAAAAACGCCCAATTAATTTTTGCAGGTGTTTAGCCAATAGCGCCATCTATTGTTTGATAGCATTTGCTAGATGCGAGCAGTTCTATGTATGTGTGCACGCATACTGCATAATTTGCAAATAGGTATTAATTTGCGAATAAGTAAAAACGCCCAATTAATTTTTGCAGGTGTTTAGCCAATAGCGCCATCTATTGTTTGATAGCATTTGCTAGATGCGAGCAGCTCTATGTGTGTGTGCATGCATACTGCATAATTTGTAAATATGTATAAATTTGCAAATAGGTATAAACGCCCAATTAATTTTTGCAGGTGTTTAGCCAATAGCGCCATCTATTGTTTGATAGCATTTGCTAGATGCGAGCAGCTCTATGTGTGTGTGCACGCATACTGCATAATTTGTAAATAGGTATTAATTTGCGAATAAGTAAAAACGCCCAATTAATTTTTGCAGGTGTTTAGCCAATAGCGCCATCTATTGTTTGATAGCATTTGCTAGATGCGAGCAGCTCTATGTATGTGTGCACGCATACTGCATAATTTGTAAATAGGTATTAATTTGCGAATAAGTAAAAACGCCCACTTAATTTTTGCAGGTGTTTAGCCAATAGCGCCATCTATTGTTTGATAGCATTTGCTAGATGCGAGCAGCTCTATGTGTGTGTGCACGCATACTGCATAATTTGTAAATAGGTATTAATTTGCGAATAAGTAAAAACGCCCAATTAATTTTTGCAGGTGTTTAGCCAATAGCGCCATCTATTGTTTGATAGCATTTGCTAGATGCGAGCAGCTCTATGTATGTGTGCACGCATACTGCATAATTTGTAAATAGGTATTAATTTGCGAATATGTAAAAACGCCCAATTAATTTTTGCAGGTGTTTAGCCAATAGCGCCATCTATTGTTTGATAGCATTTGCTAGATGCGAGCAGCTCTATGTGTGTGTGCACGCATACTGCATAATTTGCAAATAGGTATTTATTTGCGAATAAGTAAAAACGCATTTGCTAGATGCGAGCAGCTCTATGTATGTGTGCACGCATACTGCATAATTTGCAAATAGGTATTAATTTGCGAATAAGTAAAAACGCCCAATTAATTTTTGCAGGTGTTTAGCCAATAGCGCCATCTATTGTTTGATAGCATTTGCTAGATGCGAGCAGCTC
Organism: Drosophila paranaensis; assembly: GCA_035047545.1. Classification (NCBI taxonomy): domain Eukaryota; kingdom Metazoa; phylum Arthropoda; class Insecta; order Diptera; family Drosophilidae; genus Drosophila; species Drosophila paranaensis. The sequence continues at coordinate 17,870 of JAWNPL010000231.1, read as the reverse complement.
TATGTGTGTGTGCACGCATACTGCATAATTTGCAAATAGGTATTAATTTGCGAATAGGTATAAACGCCCAATTAATTTTTGCAGGTGTTTAGCCAATAGCGCCATCTATTGTTTGATAGCATTTGCTAGATGCGAGCAGCTCTATGTGTGTGTGCACGCATACTGCATAATTTGCAAATAGGTATTAATTTGCGAATAAGTAAAAACGCCCAATTAATTTTTGCAGGTGTTTAGCCAATAGCGCCATCTATTGTTTGATAGCATTTGCTAGATGCGAGCAGCTCTATGTGTGTGTGCACGCATACTGCATAATTTGTAAATAGGTATAAATTTGCAAATAAGTATAAACGCCCAATTAATTTTTGCAGGTGTTTAGCCAATAGCGCCATCTATTGTTTGATAGCATTTGCTAGATGCGAGCAGCTCTATGTATGTGTGCACGCATACTGCATAATTTGCAAATAGGTATTAATTTGCAAACGCCCAATTAATTTTTGCAGGTGTTTAGCCAATAGCGCCATCTATTGTTTGATAGCATTTGCTAGATGCGAGCAGCTCTATGTATGTGTGCACGCATACTGCATAATTTGTAAATAGGTATTAATTTGCAAACGCCCAATTAATTTTTGCAGGTGTTTAGCCAATAGCGCCATCTATTGTTTGATAGCATTTGCTAGATGCGAGCAGCTCTATGTGTGTGTGCACGCATACTGCATAATTTGCAAATAGGTATATAATTTGCGAATAAGTAAAAACGCCCAATTAATTTTTGCAGGTGTTTAGCCAATAGCGCCATCTATTGTTTGATAGCATTTGCTAGATGCGAGCAGCTCTATGTATGTGTGCACGCATACTGCATAATTTGTAAATAGGTATTAATTTGCGAATAGGTATAAACGCCCAATTAATTTTTGCAGGTGTTTGGCCAATAGCGCCATCTATTGTTTGATAGCATTTGCTAGATGCGAGCAGCTCTATGTATGTGTGCACGCATACTGCATAATTTGTAAATAGGTATTAATTTGCAAATAAGTATAAACGCCCAATTAATTTTTGCAGGTGTTTAGCCAATAGCGCCATCTATTGTTTGATAGCATTTGCTAGATGCGAGCAGCTCTATGTGTGTGCACGCATACTGCATAATTTGTAAATATGTATACTTTTGCAAATAGGTATAACGCCCAATTAATTTTTGCAGGTGTTTAGCCAATAGCGCCATCTATTGTTTGATAGCATTTGCTAGATGCGAGCAGCTCTATGTGTGTGTGCACGCATACTGCATAATTTGCAAATAGGTATTAATTTGCGAATAGGTAAAAACGCCCAATTAATTTTTGCAGGTGTTTGGCCAATAGCGCCATCTATTGTTTGATAGCATTTGCTAGATGCGAGCAGCTCTGTGTGTGTGCACGCATACTGCATAATTTGCAAATAGGTATTAATTTGCGAATAAGTATAAACGCCCAATTAATTTTTGCAGGTGTTTAGCCAATAGCGCCATCTATTGTTTGATAGCATTTGCTAGATGCGAGCAGTTCTATGTTGTGTGCACGCATACTGCATAATTTGTAAATAGGTATTAATTTGCGAATAGGTATAAACGCCCAATTAATTTTTGCAGGTGTTTAGCCAATAGCGCCATCTATTGTTTGATAGCATTTGCTAGATGCGAGCAGCTCTATGTGTGTGTGCACGCATACTGCATAATTTGCAAATAGGTATTAATTTGCGAATAGGTATAAACGCCCAATTAATTTTTGCAGGTGTTTAGCCAATAGCGCCATCTATTGTTTGATAGCATTTGCTAGATGCGAGCAGCTCTATGTATGTGTGCACGCATACTGCATAATTTGTAAATAGGTATTAATTTGCGAATAAGTATAAACGCCCAATTAATTTTTGCAGGTGTTTAGCCAATAGCGCCATCTATTGTTTGATAGCATTTGCTAGATGCGAGCAGCTCTATGTGTGTGTGCACGCATACTGCATAATTTGCAAATAGGCATATATTTGCGAATAAGTAAAAACGCCCAATTAATTTTTGCAGGTGTTTAGCCAATAGCGCCATCTATTGTTTGATAGCATTTGCTAGATGCGAGCAGCTCTATGTATGTGTGCACGCATACTGCATAATTTGCAAATAGGTATTAATTTGCAAACGCCCAATTAATTTTTGCAGGTGTTTAGCCAATAGCGCCATCTATTGTTTGATAGCATTTGCTAGATGCGAGCAGCTCTATGTGTGTGCACGCATACTGCATAATTTGCAAATAGGTATTAATTTGCGAATAGGTAAAAACGCCCAATTAATTTTTGCAGGTGTTTGCCAATAGCGCCATCTATTGTTTGATAGCATTTGCTAGATGCGAGCAGCTCTATTTGTGTGTGCACGCATACTGCATAATTTGCAAATAGGTATTTATTTGCGAATAAGTAAAAACGCCCAATTAATTTTTGCAGGTGTTTAGCCAATAGCGCCATCTATTGTTTGATAGCATTTGCTAGATGCGAGCAGCTCTATGTGTGTGCACGCATACTGCATAATTTGCAAATAGGTATTAATTTGCGAATAGGTAAAAACGCCCAATTAATTTTTGCAGGTGTTTGGCCAATAGCGCCATCTATTGTTTGATAGCATTTGCTAGATGCGAGCAGCTCTATGTGTGTGTGCACGCATACTGCATAATTTGCAAATAGGTATTAATTTGCGAATAAGTAAAAACGCCCAATTAATTTTTGCAGGTGTTTAGCCAATAGCGCCATCTATTGTTTGATAGCATTTGCTAGATGCGAGCAGCTCTGTGTGTGTGCACGCATACTGCATAATTTGTAAATATGTATAAATTTGCAAATAGGTATAAACGCCCAATTAGTTTTGGAAGGTGTTTAGCCAATAGCGCCATCTATTGTTTGATAGCATTTGCTAGATGCGAGCAGCTCTATGTGTGTGCACGCATACTGCATAATTTGCAAATAGGTATTAATTTGCGAATAAGTATAAACGCCCAATTAATTTTTGCAGGTGTTTAGCCAATAGCGCCATCTATTGTTTGATAGCATTTGCTAGATGCGAGCAGCTCTATGTGTGTGTGCACGCATACTGCATAATTTGCAAATAGGTATTAATTTGCGAATAGGTACAAACGCCCAATTAATTTTTGCAGGTGTTTAGCCAATAGCGCCATCTATTGTTTGATAGCATTTGCTAGATGCGAGCAGCTCTATGTATGTGTGCACGCATACTGCATAATTTGTAAATAGGTATTAATTTGCGAATAGGTATAAACGCCCAATTAATTTTGGAAGGTGTTTAGCCAATAGCGCCATCTATTGTTTGATAGCATTTGCTAGATGCGAGCAGCTCTATGTGTGTGTGCACGCATACTGCATAATTTGTAAATATGTATAATTTGCAAAATCGCCCAATTAGTTTTGCAGGTGTTTAGCCAATAGCGCCATCTATTGTTTGATAGCATTTGCTAGATGCGAGCAGTTATATGTGTGTGCACGCATACTGCATAATTTGCAAATAGGTATTAATTTGCGAATAGGTATAAACGCCCAATTAATTTTTGCAGGTGTTTAGCCAATAGCGCCATCTATTGTTTGATAGCATTTGCTAGATGCGAGCAGCTCTATGTGTGTGTGCACGCATACTGCATAATTTGCAAATAGGTATTAATTTGCGAATAGGTAAAAACGCCCAATTAATTTGTGCAGGTGTTTAGCCAATAGCGCCATCTATTGTTTGATAGCATTTGCTAGATGCGAGCAGCCCTATGTGTGTGTGCACGCATACTACATAATAGCGCCATCTATTGTTCGATAGCATTTGCTAGATGCGAACAGCTCTATGTGTGTGTGCACGCATACTGCATAATTTGCAAATAGGTATTAATTTGCAAATAAGTAAAAACGCCCAATTAATTTTTGAAGGTGTTTAGCCAATAGCGCCATCTATTGTTTGATAGCATTTGCTAGATGCGAGCAGCTCTATGTGTGTGTGCACGCATACTGCATAATTTGCAAATAGGTATAAATTTGCAAATAGGTATAAACGCCCAATTAATTTTTGCAGGTGTTTAGCCAATAGCGCCATCTATTGTTTGATAGAATTTGCTAGATGCGAGCAGCTCTATGTATGTGTGCACGCATACTGCATAATTTGCAAATAGGTACTAATTTGCGAATAGGTATAAACGCCCAATTAATTTTTGCAGGTGTTTAGCCAATAGCGCCATCTATTGTTTGATAGCATTTGCTAGATGCGAGCAGCTCTATGTGTGTGTGCACGCATACTGCATAATTTGCAAATAGGTATTAATTTGCGAATAAGTAAAAACGCCCAATTAATTTTTGCAGGTGTTTAGCCAATAGCGCCATCTATTGTTTGATAGCATTTGCTAGATGCGAGCAGCTCTATGTGTATGCACGCATACTGCAAATGCCACATCGATAGAATTTGCTAGATGCGAGCAGCTCTGTGTGTGGGCACGCATACTGCATAATTTGCAAATAGGTATTAATTTGCGAATAGGTAAAAACGCCCAATTAATTTTTGCAGGTGTTTAGCCAATAGCGCCATCTATTGTTTGATAGCATTTGCTAGATGCGAGCAGCTCTATGTGTGTGCACGCATACTGCATAATTTGCAAATAGGTATTAATTTGCAAATAAGTATAAACGCCCAATTAATTTTTACAGGTGTTTAGCCAATAGCGCCATCTATTGTTTGATAGCATTTGCTAGATGCGAGTAGCTCTATGTGTGTGCACGCATACTGCATAATTTGCGCCATCTATTGTTCGATAGAATTTGCTAGATGCGAGCAGCTCTATGTGTGTGCACGCATACTGCATAATTTGCAAATAGGTATTAATTTGCGAATAAGTAAAAACGCCCAATTAATTTTTGCAGGTGTTTAGCCAATAGCGCCATCTATTGTTTGATAGCATTTGCTAGATGCGAGCAGCTCTGTGTGTGTGCACGCATACTGCATAATTTGTAAATAGGTACTAATTTGCAAATAGGTATAAACGCCCAATTAATTTTTACAGGTGTTTAGCCAATAGCGCCATCTATTGTTCGATAGAATTTGCTAGATGCGAGCAGCTATATGTGTGTGCACGCATACTGCATAATTTGCAAATAGGTATTAATTTGCGAATATTAATAGATTAGTATAAACGCCCAATTAATTTTTGCAGGTGTTTAGCCAATAGCGCCATCTATTGTTTGATAGAATTTGCTAGATGCGAGCAGCTCTATGTGTGTGTGCACGCATACTGCATAATTTGCAAATAGGTATAAACGCCCAATTAATTTTTGCAGGTGTTTAGCCAATAGCGCCATCTATTGTTTGATAGCATTTGCTAGATGCGAGCAGCTCTGTGTGTGTGCACGCATACTGCATAATTTGCAAATAGGTATTAATTTGCGAATAGGTAAAAACGCCCAATTAATTTTTGCAGGTGTTTAGCCAATAGCGCCATCTATTGTTTGATAGCATTTGCTAGATGCGAGCAGCTCTATGTGTGTGTGCACGCATACTGCATAATTTGCAAATAGGTATTAATTTGCAAATAGGTATAAACGCCCAATTAATTTTTGCAGGTGTTTAGCCAATAGCGCCATCTATTGTTTGATAGCATTTGCTAGATGCGAGCAGCTCTTTGTGTGTGCACGCATACTGCATAATTTGCAAATAGGTACTAATTTGCGAATAGGTATAAACGCCCACCTAATTTTTGCAGGTGTTTGGCCAATAGCGCCATCTATTGTTTGATAGCATTTGCTAGATGCGAGCAGCTCTATGTGTGTGTGCACGCATACTGCATAATTTGCAAATAGGTACTAATTTGCGAATAGGTAAAAACGCCCAATTAATTTTTGCAGGTGTTTAGCCAATAGCGCCATCTATTGTTTGATAGCATTTGCTAGATGCGAGCAGCTCTGTGTGTGGGCACGCATACTGCATAATTTGCAAATAGGTAATAATTTGCGAATAGGTAAAAACGCCCAATTAATTTTTGCAGGTGTTTAGCCAATAGCGCCATCTATTGTTCGATAGCATTTGCTAGATGCGAGCAGCTCTGTGTGTGTGCACGCATACTGCATAATTTGCAAATAGGTATTAATTTGCAAACGCCCAATTAATTTTTGCAGGTGTTTAGCCAATAGCGCCATCTATTGTTTGATAGCATATGCTAGATGCGAGCAGTTATATGTGTGTGCACGCATACTGCATAATTTGCAAATAGGTACTAATTTGCGAATAGGTATAAACGCCCAATTAATTTTTGCAGGTGTTTAGCCAATAGCGCCATGTATTGTTTGATAGCATTTGCTAGATGCGAGCAGCTCTGTGTGTGGGCACGCATATTGCATAATTTGCGAATAGGTATAAACGTACAATTAATTTTTGCAGGTGTTTAGCCAATAGCGCCATCTATTGGTTGATAGCATATGCTAGATGCGAGCAGTTATATGTGTGTGCACGCATACTGCATAATTTGTAAATAGGTATTAATTTGCGAATAGGTATAAACGCCCAATTAATTTTTGAAGGTGTTTGGCCAATAGCGCCATCTATTGTTCGATAGAATTTGCTAGATGCGAGCAGCTCTGTGTGTGTGCACGCATACTGCATAATTTGCAAATAGGTATTAATTTGCGAATAGGTATAAACGTCCAATTAATTTTTGCAGGTGTTTAGCCAATAGCGCCATCTATTGTTTGATAGCATATGCTAGATGCGAGCAGTTATATGTGTGTGCACGCATACTGCATAATTTGTAAATAGGTACTAATTTGCAAATAGGTATAAACGCCCAATTAATTTTTGCAGGTGTTTAGCCAATAGCGCCATCTATTGTTTGATAGCATTTGCTAGATGCGAGCAGCTCTATGTGTGTGTGCACGCATACTGCATAATTTGCAAATAGGTATTAATTTGCGAATAGGTATAAACGCCCAATTAATTTTTGCAGGTGTTTAGCCAATAGCGCCATCTATTGTTTGATAGCATTTGCTAGATGCGAGCAGCTCTATGTGTGTGTGCACGCATACTGCATAATTTGCAAATAGGTATTAATTTGCGAATAGGTATAAACGCCCAATTAATTTTTGCAGGTGTTTAGCCAATAGCGCCATCTATTGTTTGATAGCATTTGCTAGATGCGCGCAGATCTTTGTGTGTGCACGCATACTGCATAATTTGCAAATAGGTACTAATTTGCGAATAGGTATAAACGCCCACTTAATTTTTGCAGGTGTTTAGCCAATAGCGCCATCTATTGTTTGATAGCATTTGCTAGATGCGAGCAGCTCTATGTGTGTGTGCACGCATACTGCATAATTTGCAAATAGGTAATAATTTGCGAATAGGTAAAAACGCCCAATTAATTTTTGCAGGTGTTTAGCCAATAGCGCCATCTATTGTTTGATAGCATTTGCTAGATGCGAGCAGCTCTATGTGTGTGTGCACGCATACTGCATAATTTGCAAATAGGTATTAATTTGCGAATAGGTATAAACGCCCAATTAATTTTTGCAGGTGTTTAGCCAATAGCGCCATCTATTGTTTGATAGCATTTGCTAGATGCGAGCAGCTCTATGTGTGTGTGCACGCATACTGCATAATTTGCAAATAGGTATTAATTTGCAAACGCCCAATTAATTTTTGCAGGTGTTTAGCCAATAGCGCCATCTATTGTTTGATAGAATTTGCTAGATGCGAGCAGCTCTATGTATGTGTGCACGCATACTGCATAATTTGCAAATAGGTACTAATTTGCGAATAGGTATAAACGCCCAATTAATTTTTGCAGGTGTTTAGCCAATAGCGCCATCTATTGTTTGATAGCATTTGCTAGATGCGAGCAGCTCTGTGTGTGTGCACGCATACTGCATAATTTGCAAATAGGTATTAATTTGCAAACGCCCAATTAATTTTTGCAGGTGTTTAGCCAATAGCGCCATCTATTGTTTGATAGAATTTGCTAGATGCGAGCAGCTCTATGTGTGTGTCACGCATACTGCATAATTTGCAAATAGGTACTAATTTGCAAATAGGTATAAACGCCCAATTAATTTTTGCAGGTGTTTAGCCAATAGCGCCATCTATTGTTTGATAGAATTTGCTAGATGCGAGCAGTTCTATGTGTGTGCACGCATACTGCATAATTTGCAAATAGGTATTAATTTGCGAATAGGTAAAAACGCCCAATTAATTTTTGCAGGTGTTTAGCCAATAGCGCCATCTATTGTTTGATAGAATTTGCTAGATGCGAGCAGCTATGTGTGTGTGCACGCATACTGCATAATTTGCAAATAGGTACTAATTTGCAAATAGGTATAAACGCCCAATTAATTTTTGCAGGTGTTTAGCCAATAGCGCCATCTATTGTTTGATAGCATTTGCTAGATGCGAGCAGTTATATGTGTGTGCACGCATACTGCATAATTTGCAAATAGGTACTAATTTGCAGAATAGGTATAAACGCCCAATTAATTTTTGCAGGTGTTTAGCCAATAGCGCCATCTATTGTTTGATAGCATTTGCTAGATGCGAGCAGCTCTATGTGTGTGTGCACGCATACTGCATAATTTGCAAATAGGTACTAATTTGCAAATAGGTATAAACGCCCAATTAATTTTTGCAGGTGTTTAGCCAATAGCGCCATCTATTGTTTGATAGCATTTGCTAGATGCGAGCAGCTCTATGTGTGTGTGCACGCATACTGCATAATTTGCAAATAGGTATTAATTTGCGAATAGGTAAAAACGCCCAATTAATTTTTGCAGGTGTTTAGCCAATAGCGCCATCTATTGTTTGATAGCATTTGCTAGATGCGAGCAGCTCTGTGTGTGTGCACGCATACTGCATAATTTGCAAATAGGTATTAATTTGCGAATAGGTATAAACGCACAATTAATTTTTGCAGGTGTTTAGCCAATAGCGCCATCTATTGTTTGATAGCATATGCTAGATGCGAGCAGTTATATGTGTGTGCACGCAAACTGCATAATTTGCAAATAGGTACTAATTTGCGAATAGGTATACACGCCCAATTAATTTTTGCAGGTGTTTAGCCAATAGCGCCATCTATTGTTTGATAGCATTTGCTAGATGCGAGCAGCTCTATGTGTGTGTGCACGCATACTGCATAATTTGCAAATAGGTATAAATTTGCAATAATGAATTTTTGCAGGTGTTTAGCCAATAGCGCCATCTATTGTTTGATAGCATATGCTAGATGCGAGCAGTTATATGTGTGTGCACGCATACTGCATAATTTGTAAATAGGTACTAATTTGTAAATAGGTGTAAGCGCCCAATTAACTTTGGAAGGTGTTTAGCCAAAACGCCATCTATTGTTCGATAGAATTTGCTAGATTGCGAGCAGCTCCATGTGTGTGTTGCACGCATACTGCATAAGTTGCAAATAGATAAATATTTGCAAAATTAATTTTTGCAGGTGTTTAGCCAATAGCGCCATCTATTGTTTGATAGCATTTGCTAGATGCGAGCAGATCTATGTATGTGTGCACGCATACTGCATAATTTGTAAACAGGTACTAATTTGTAAATAGGTGTAAGCGCCCAATTAATTTTTGAAGGTGTTTAGCCAATAGCGCCATCTATTGTTTGATAGCATTTGCTAGATGCGAGCAGCCCTATGTGTGTGTGCACGCATACTGCATAATTTGCAAATAGGTATTAATTTGCGAATAGGTATAAACGCCCAATTAATTTTTGCAGGTGTTTAGCCAATAGCGCCATCTATTGTTTAATAGCATTTGCTAGATGCGAGCAGCTCTATGTATGTGTGCACGCATACTGCATAATTTGTAAACAGGTACTAATTTGCAAATAGGTATAAACGCCCAATTAATTTTTGCAGGTGTTTAGCCAATAGCGCCATCTATTGTTTGATAGCATTTGCTAGATGCGAGCAGCCCTATGTGTGTGTGCACGCATACTGCATAATTTGCAAATAGGTATTAATTTGCGAATAGGTAAAAACGCCCAATTAATTTGTGCAGGTGTTTAGCCAATAGCGCCATCTATTGTTTGATAGAATTTGCTAGATGCGAGCAGTTCTATGTGTATGCACGCATACTGCATAATTTGCAAATAGGTACTAATTTGCGAATAGGTATAAACGCCCAATTAATTTTTGCAGGTGTTTAGCCAATAGCACCACATATTGTTCGATAGAATTTGCTAGATGCAAGAAGTTATGTGTGCGTGCACGCATACTGCATAATTTGCAAATAGGTACTAATTTGCAAATAGGTATAAACGCCCAATTAATTTTTGCAGGTGTTTAGCCAATAGCGCCATCTATTGTTTGATAGCATTTGCTAGATGCGCGCAGATCTTTGTGTGTGCACGCATACTGCATAATTTGCAAATAGGTACTAATTTGCGAATAGGTATAAACGCCCACCTAATTTTTGCAGGTGTTTGGCCAATAGCCTATTTCTTGTTTGATAGCATTTGCTGGATGCGAACAGCTCTATGTGTGTGTGCACGCATACTGCATAATTTGCAAATAGGTACTAATTTGCGAATAGGTAAAAACGCCCAATTAATTTGTGCAGGTGTTTAGCCAATAGCGCCATCTATTGTTTGATAGCATTTGCTAGATGCGCGCAGCCCTATGTGTGTGTGCACGCATACTACATAATTTGCAAATAGGTAATAATTTGCGAATAGGTAAAAACGCCCAATAAATTTTTGCAGGTGTTTAGCCAATAGCGCCATCTATTGTTCGATAGAATTTGCTAGATGCGAGCAGCTCTGTGTGTGGGCACGCATATTGCATAATTTGCAAATAGGTATTAATTTGCGAATAGGTATAAACGTACAATTAATTTTTGCAGGTGTTTAGCCAATAGCGCCATCTATTGGTTGATAGCATATGCTAGATGCGAGCAGTTATATGTGTGTGCACGCATACTGCATAATTTGTAAACAGGTACTAATTTGTAAATAGGTGTAAGCGCCCAATTAATTTTGGAAGGTGTTTAGCCAATAGCGCCATCTATTGTTTTATAGAATTTGCTAGATGCGAGCAGTTCTATGTGTGTGCACGCATACTGCATAATTTGCAAATAGGTACTAATTTGCGAATAGGTATAAACGCCCAATTAATTTTTGCAGGTGTTTAGCCAATAGCGCCATCTATTGTTTGATAGCATATGCTAGATGCGAGCAGTTATATGTGTGTGCACGCATACTGCATAATTTGTAAACAGGTACTAATTTGTAAATAGGTGTAAGCGCCCAATTAATTTTTGCAGGTGTTTAGCCAATAGCGCCATCTATTGTTTAATAGCATTTGCTAGATGCGAGCAGCTCTATGTATGTGTGCACGCATACTGCATAATTTGTAAACAGGTACTAATATGCGAATAGGTATAAACGTCCAATTAATTTTTGCAAGTGTTTAGCCAATAGCGCCATCTATTGTTTAATAGCATTTGCTAGAAGCGAGCAGCTCCATGTGTGTGTGCACGCATACTGCATAATTTGCAAATGACATATATTTGCAAAATAAACGCAATTAATTTTTGCAGTTGTTTAGCCAATAGCGCCATCTATTGTTTGATAGCATATGCTAGATGCGAGCAGTCTATATGTGTGTGCACGCATACTGCATAATTTGTAAACAGGTACTAATTTGTAAATAGGTGTAAGCGCCCAATTAATTTTGGAAGGTGTTTAGCCAAAACGCCATCTATTGCTCGATAGAATTTGCTAATTGCGAGCAGCTCCATGTGTGTTTTGCACGCATACTGCATAAGTTGCAAATAGACAAATATTTGCAAAATTAATTTTTGCAGGTGTTTAGCCAATATCGCCATCTATTGTTTGATAGCATTTGATAGATGCGAGCAGATCTATGTATGTGTGCACGCATACTGCATAATTTGTAAACAGGTACTAATTTGTAAATAGGTGTAAGCGCCCAATTAATTTTGGAAGGTGTTTAGCCAATAGCGCCATCTATTGTTTGATAGCATTTGCTAGATGCGAGCAGCCCTATGTGTGTGTGCACGCATACTGCATAATTTGCAAATAGGTATTAATTTGCGAATAGGTATAAACGTCCAATTAATTTTTGCAGGTGTTTAGCCAATAGCGCCATCTATTGTTTAATAGCATTTGCTAGAAGCGAGCAGCTCCATGTGTGTGTGCACGCATACTGCATAATTTGCAAATGACATATATTTGCAAAATGAATTTTTGCAGTTGTTTAGCCAATAGCGCCATCTATTGTTTGATAGCATATGCTAGATGCGAGCAGTTATATGTGTGTGCAAGCATACTGCATAATTTGTAAACAGGTACTAATTTGTAAATAGGTGTAAGCGCCCAATTAATTTTGGAAGGTGTTTAGCCAATAGCGCCATCTATTGTTTGATAGCATTTGCTAGATGCGAGCAGCCCTATGTGTGTGTGCACGCATACTGCATAATTTGCAAATAGGTATTAATTTGCGAATAGGTATAAACGCCCAATTAATTTTTGCAGGTGTTTAGCCAATAGCGCCATCTATTGTTTAATAGCATTTGCTAGATGCGAGCAGCTCTATGTATGTGTGCACGCATACTGCATAATTTGTAAATAGGTACTAATTTGCGAATAGGTATAAACGTCCAATTAATTTTTGCAAGTGTTTAGCCAATAGCGCCATCTATTGTTTAATAGCATTTGCTAGAAGCGAGCAGCTCCATGTGTGTGTGCACGCATACTGCATAATTTGCAAATGACATATATTTGCAAAATGAATTTTTGCAGTTGTTTAGCCAATAGCGCCATCTATTGTTTGATAGCATATGCTAGATGCGAGCAGTTATATGTGTGTGCACGCATACTGCATAATTTGTAAACAGGTACTAATTTGTAAATAGGTGTAAGCGCCCAATTAATTTTGGAAGGTGTTTAGCCAAAACGCCATCTATTGCTCGATAGAATTTGCTAATTGCGAGCAGCTCCATGTGTGTGTTGCACGCATACTGCATAAGTTGCAAATAGACAAATATTTGCAAAATGAATTTTTGCAGGTGTTTAGCCAATAGCGCCATCTATTGTTTGATAGCATTTGATAGATGCGAGCAGATCTATGTATGTTTGCACGCATACTGCATAATTTGTAAACAGGTACTAATTTGCGAATAGGTATAAACGTCCAATTAATTTTTGCAGGTGTTTAGCCAATAGCGATATCTATTGTTTAATAGCATTTGCTAGAAGCGAGCAGCTCCATGTGTGTGTGCACGCATACTGCATAATTTGCAAATGCGAGCAGCTCTGTGTGTATGCACGCATACTGCATAATTTGCAAATAGGTACTAATTTGCGAATAGGTATACACGCCCAATTAATTGTTGCAGGTGTTTAGCCAATAGCGCCATCTATTGTTTAATAGCATTTGCCTGATGTGAGTAGATCTGTGTGTGTGCACGCATACTGCATAATTTGCAAATAGGTATTAATTTGCGAATAGGTAAAAACGCCCAATTAATTTGTGCAGGTGTTTAGCCAATAGCGCCATCTATTGTTTTATAGAATTTGCTAGATGCGAGCAGTTCTATGTGTATGCACGCATACTGCATAATTTGCGCCATCTATTGTTCGATAGAATTTGCTAGATGCGAGCAGCTCTGTGTGTGGGCACGCATATTGCATAATTTGCAAATAGGTATTAATTTGCGAATAGGTAAAAACGCCCAATTAATTTTTGCAGGTGTTTAGCCAATAGCGCCATCTATTGTTTTATAGAATTTGCTAGATGCGAGCAGTTCTATGTGTATGCACGCATACTGCATAATTTGCAAATAGGTACTAATTTACAAATAGGTATAAACGCCCAATTAATTTTTACAGGTGTTTAGCCAATAGCGCCATCTATTGTTTAATAGCATTTGCTAGATGCGAGTAGATCTGTGTGTGTGCACGCATACTGCATAATTTGCGCCATCTATTGTTCGATAGAATTTGCTAGATGCGAGCAGCTCTGTGTGTGGGCACGCATATTGCATAATTTGCAAATAGGTATTAATTTGCGAATAAATAAAAACGCCCAATTAATTGTTGCAGGTGTTTAGCCAATAGCGCCATCTATTGTTTAATAGCATTTGCTAGATGCGAGTAGATCTGTGTGTGTGCACGCATACTGCATAATTTGTAAATAGGTACTAATTTGCAAATAGGTATAAACGCCCAATTAATTTTTTAAGGTGTTTAGCCAATAGCACCATATATTGTTCGATAGAATTTGCTAGATGCAAGAAGTTATATGTGTGTGCACGCATACTGCATAATTTGCAAATAGGTATTAATTTGCGAATATTAATAAATTAGTATAAACGCCCAATTAATTTTTGCAGGTGTTTAGCCAATAGCGCCATCTATTGTTTGATAGAATTTGCTAGATGCGAGCAGCTCTATGTGTGTGTGCACGCATACTGCATAATTTTCAAATAGGTAGAAATTTACAAATAGGTATAAACGCCCAATTAATTTTTGCAGGTATTTAGCCAATAGCGTCATCTATTGCTCGATAGAATTTGCTAGATGCGAGCAGCTCTGTGTGTGTGCACGCATACTGCATAATTTGTAAATAGGTATTAATTTGCGAATAGGTAAAAACGCCCAATTAATTTGTGCAGGTGTTTAGCCAATAGCGCCATCTATTGTTTTATAGAATTTGCTAGATGCGAGCAGTTCTATGTGTGTGCACGCATACTGCATAATTTGCAAATAGGTACTAATTTTCGAATAGGTATAAACGCCCAATTAATTTTTGCAGGTGTTTAGCCAATAGCACCACATATTGTTCGATAGAATTTGCTAGATGCAAGAAGTTATGTGTGCGTGCACGCATACTGCATAATTTGCAAATAGGTACTAATTTGCAAATAGGTATAAACGCCCAATTAATTTTTGCAGGTGTTTAGCCAATAGCGCCATCTATTGTTTGATAGCATTTGCTAGATGCGAGCAGATCTATGTGTGTGCACGCATACTGCATAATTTGCAAATAGGTACTAATTTGCGAATAGGTATAAACGCCCACCTAATTTTTGCAGGTGTTTAGCCAATAGCCTATTTCTTGTTTGATAGCATTTGCTGGATGCGAACAGCTCTATGTGTGTGTGCACGCATACTGCATAATTTGCAAATAGGTACTAATTTGCGAATAGGTAAAAACGCCCAATTAATTTGTGCAGGTGTTTAGCCAATAGCGCCATCTATTGTTTGATAGCATTTGCTAGATGCGCGCAGCCCTATGTGTGTGTGCACGCATACTACATAATTTGCAAATAGGTAATAATTTGCGAATAGGTAAAAACGCCCAATTAATTTTTGCAGGTGTTTAGCCAATAGCGCCATCTATTGTTTGATAGCATTTGCTAGATGCGAGCAGCTCTATGTGTGTGTGCACGCATACTGCATAATTTGCAAATAGGTATTAATTTGCGAATAGGTATAAACGTACAATTAATTTTTGCAGGTGTTTAGCCAATAGCGCCATCTATTGGTTGATAGCATATGCTAGATGCGAGCAGTTATATGTGTGTGCACGCATACTGCATAATTTGTAAACAGGTACTAATTTGTAAATAGGTGTAAGCGCCCAATTAATTTTGGAAGGTGTTTAGCCAATAGCGCCATCTATTGTTTGATAGAATTTGCTAGATGCGAGCAGTTCTATGTGTATGCACGCATACTGCATAATTTGCAAATAGGTACTAATTTGCGAATAGGTATAAACGCCCAATTAATTTTTGCAGGTGTTTAGCCAATAGCGCCATCTATTGTTTGATAGCATATGCTAGATGCGAGTAGTTATATGTGTGCACGCATACTGCATAATTTGTAAACAGGTACTAATTTGTAAATAGGTGTAAACGCCCAATTAATTTTTGCAGGTGTTTAGCCAATAGCGCCATCTATTGTTTAATAGCATTTGCTAGATGCGAGCAGCTCTATGTATGTGTGCACGCATACTGCATAATTTGTAAACAGGTACTAATATGCGAATAGGTATAAACGTCCAATTAATTTTTGCAAGTGTTTAGCCAATAGCGCCATCTATTGTTTAATAGCATTTGCTAGAAGCGAGCAGCTCCATGTGTGTGTGCACGCATACTGCATAATTTGCAAATGACATATATTTGCAAAATGAATTTTTGCAGTTGTTTAGCCAATAGCGCCATCTATTGTTTGATAGCATATGCTAGATGCGAGCAGTTATATGTGTGTGCACGCATACTGCATAATTTGTAAACAGGTACTAATTTGTAAATAGGTGTAAGCGCCCAATTAACTTTGGAAGGTGTTTAGCCAAAACGCCATCTATTGCTCGATAGAATTTGCTAATTGCGAGCAGCTCCATGTGTGTTTTGCACGCATACTGCATAAGTTGCAAATAGACAAATATTTGCAAAATTAATTTTTGCAGGTGTTTAGCCAATATCGCCATCTATTGTTTGATAGCATTTGATAGATGCGAGCAGATCTATGTATGTGTGCACGCATACTGCATAATTTGTAAACAGGTACTAATTTGCAAATAGGTGTAAGCGCCCAATTAATTTTGGAAGGTGTTTAGCCAATAGCGCCATCTATTGTTTGATAGCATTTGCTAGATGCGAGCAGCCCTATGTGTGTGTGCACGCATACTGCATAATTTGCAAATAGGTATTAATTTGCGAATAGGTATAAACGCCCAATTAATTTTTGCAGGTGTTTAGCCAATAGCGCCATCTATTGTTTAATAGCATTTGCTAGATGCGAGCAGCTCTATGTATGTGTGCACGCATACTGCATAATTTGTAAATAGGTATTAATTTTGCGAATAGGTAAAAACGCCCAATTAATTTTTGCAGGTGTTTAGCCAATAGCGCCATCTATTGTTTGATAGAATTTGCTAGATGCGAGCAGCTCTGTGTGTGTGCACGCATACTGCATAATTTGCAAATAGGTACTCATTTGCGAATAGGTATAAACGCCCAATTAATTTTTGCAGGTGTTTAGCCAATAGCGCCAGCCCATAGGTCAGGTTGGGTGCCGGCAAGGGCGGCTGTGTGGCGGCTGCAGTGCAGCCTCAGGTGAGTATTTGTGTTAATTTTTTTATGTGTTTTTATTAATTTAGGTTTGTTTTTTACATCGTCGCCGATCATCCTGGTCATCGCTGGACGCCACAACATACATCGTTGGACATATCTTGTGCGTCGTCGGTGCCCATAGGTCAGGTTGGGTGCCGGCAAGGGCGGCTGTGTGGCGGCTGCAGTGCAGCCTCAGGTGAGTATTTGTGTTTATTTTTTTTATGTGTTTTAATTAATTTACGTTTGTTTTTTACATCGTCGCCGATCATCCACGTCATCGCTGGACGCCACAACATACATCGTTGGACATATCTTATGCGTCGTCGGTGCCCATAGGTCAGGTTGGGTGCCGGCAAGGGCGGCTGTGTGGCGGCTGCAGTGCAGCCTCAGGTGAGTATTTGTGTTAATTTTTTTATGTGTTTTTATTAATTTAGGTTTGTTTTTTACATCGTCGCCGATCATCCTGGTCATCGCTGGACGCCACAACATACATCGTTGGACATATCTTATGCGTCGTCGGTGCCCATAGGTCAGGTTGGGTGCCGGCAAGGGCGGCTGTGTGGCGGCTGCAGTGCAGCCTCAGGTGAGTATTTGTGTTGATTTTTTTATGTGTTTTTATTAATTTAGGTTTGTTTTTTACATCGTCGCCGATCATCCTGGTCATCGCTGGACGCCACAACATACATCGTTGGACATATCTTGTGCGTCGTCGGTGCCCATAGGTCAGGTTGGGTGCCGGCAAG
>JAWNPL010000230.1:0-189932 GCA_035047545.1 Drosophila paranaensis | reverse complement strand
TATTATTTGATATACGGGAGTTACAAATTTGAGGGGAAGGGGCGTGGCACCCAAAATTTAACAAAAATCGAAATTGCGTAAGGCCAAAATAACACTAAATGCACAATATGAAGACTCTACCTAGTAAGATGAATTAAATAGAATTTTATAACTTAATGCAGATATCGGTTTTTAATCGATAACATTAAAACGATGATAGTTATGAAACAAACTCGATATGCGCGCCCTATACGGACAGACGGACAGACGGACAGACAGACGGACAGACAGACAGACAGACGGACAGGGCTAAATCGACTCGGCTTCTCTCCCTGATCAAGAATATATATACTTTATGGGGTCTGCCACGCCTCCTTCTGCCTGTTACATACATACGCCTTTCAACAAAAACATTATACCCTGATTTCCCATTTTCAATGGGTTCAGGGTATAACTAATTACCAACTAAATTACCAAACAAGTACCCTTACACAAACTATGGCGAATTTAAAACAATTACGAACGTTGCAGTCGGACGCAACCGACTGCGAAATAATTTTTCATATCCCAGCACCCCACAGTGGGAGATTAATTTAAAAATATAATGTAATAGATGCCCATCTAGATGCCCATCTAGATGCCCATCTATTACATTATATTTTTAAATTAATCTCCCACTGTCAACGCTCAAATTAGTTGCAGATAACAATTTTCCTCGGAGGTGACCATGGCAGTTTCAATTCGGATCGATGTTTTGAATCTTACCTTAGCAAAAACACGCAACACCAAAAATGAGAGTGTTGGCATCTCTCAAAATGAGAGACGTGGCATCTCTAAAAATGAGATAGATGCTACGTTGGCGTAGTGGTGTGGGCTGGAACCCCGGTGCGGCCATGTCGATATTTTTGTTTTTTTTTTTTTTTTATACCCTGAACCCATTGAAAATGGGAATTCAGGGTATAATGTTTTTGTTGGAAGGCGTATGTATGTAACAGGCAGAAGGAGGCGTGGCAGACCCCATAAAGTATATATATTCTTGATCAGGATGACAAGCCGAGTTGACATAGCCATGTCCGTCTGTCCGTCTGTCCGTATGTATGAACGCGTCGTTCTCAGAACCTACAATAGCTAGAGACTTGAAATTGTTTATGTAGGTTCCTGTATATCACGAAAAGATCGAGTTTGTTTCAGAAATTCGATAACTGTTATCGTTTTATTGTTATCGATTAAAAACGAAAATCTAAAATAAGCTAAAAAATTCTATCTAATTCATCTTTCTAGCTAGAGTCTTCAAATTTAACAACTTACAAATAGATAAAATATCCTATAATATCATCTAAAATCATAACTTATCTTATTTTATCATAAAAACAAAATCTAAATTAACTATAAAATCTATTTAATCATATTTATATTAGAGCCGTCAAATTTTGCATTTAGTGTTATGTGAGCCTTGCGCAATTTCGGTTTTTGTTAAATTTGGATGCCACTCCCCCTTCGCCTCAAATTTGTAACTCCCGTATATCAAATACTAGAGACTTGTGCTTTAGCCCATACATACATATGTATGACATGATCACGCCCAACAAGTTTGGTAAAAATCGTTGTTCTAAAAAAAAGTTATTAAACATTTAATTTCCCATAGCATTGCCATGCAAAGCAACCAAAGAACAGCTGACGCAACGACTTGCGCTTGTGAGTGTGTGCGCCTGTGTATGTGTGTGTGTATGTTTTGTTTGTAATGAACATATATATACTAATGTATATTAAAGAAACGAAGAATGCTTGGAATAGCGGTTCTTCGCAGGGTTCAGGGGTATACCCTAGTCGAGCGGTCTCGACTAGAGTTTTTCTACTTGTTTCTTCTATTTAGTTGTTTTGTGGTAATAAAATATTATTTTCAATACTGTGAGGAACACTATAATGAAAAGGATGAAAGGTGAGCGATGGGACGTCTTGCTCGCTCTTGCCGATTCGGCGATATACTCGCGTCGCACTTATTTCGATGATCCTGTTCCGCTAGCTGAAGTGCCGCTCGTGGCTGCGAGAAAGTAGCTATTACTTTCTCTAGCAGGCGTATAATGGTGCTTCTGCCAATGAGAGCTGCCACGCGATCAAGCGGATTCGGCGTTGCGCAAAATCAGGCGATGTTGCCGTTAAGGCAGACTAAAGGAGGAGACATGCCCCGCTACAAAGAGATTTGAAGGTCCCGCTCCAGAGTCGAAGCAGGGCCTGCGGCTCTGCCATCAAAAAGGCACCAGCGGCTCGGCACTAGATCAGTCGATTTCAACAAAACGTGCTTATACTTATAAGTATAAGAAAACTCTAGTCGAGACCGCTCGACTAGGGTATACCCTAAACCCCTATGAAGAACCGCTATTCCAAGCATTCCTTGTTTCTTTTATATACATACATGCATATGTACGTACAGTTAAACCAATACACTCACACACACGCACAGACACACGCACACATGCGCAAGTCGTTGCGTCAGCTGTTCTTTGGCTGCTGACCCGCACGTGCCAATGTTATGGGAAATAAAATTTCAATAACTTTTTTCTAGACTAAGCATTTTGACTCATGTCATTCATATGTATGTATGTGCCAAAGCACAAGTCTCTAGTATTTGATATACGGGAGTTACAAATTTGAGGCAGTAGGGGCGCGTGGCATCCAAAATTGTAACAAAAACCGAAATTGTATAAGGCCTCACACAACGTCTAAATGCAAAATTTGGAGACTAGCTATAAAGATGAACTATATAGCAATTTTATAACTGAGCATCGATTTCGTTTTTAATCGATAACATTAAAATTAAGTACAGTTATCGATTTTTTTAACAAACTCGATTTTCTATCCCTGGCTTTAACTTTAATAGCGCAGCGAGTTTCGACGCGAAGGCTTCACGATCCAAAACTGAACTGCCTCCTTTTCGTTTCTCTGCCCCGCACGGAACCACGCCGTGACGACAGCGTTGTGGCGGCTGTCGTTGCGCTAGAATGGAACTTCTTAAAGCGACAAAATGCAAAGGACCAATCAGAGCGCAATTAGCGGCTGATGCAGTAATTCAAATATGATAAATTAGGAATTCTAGTGAAAATCAGAATTTCCATACACAACTACACACGCACAATTTTGTTCGTGCATACAGTTCGCTTTTGACATATGTAGGATTCTTGTGTAAACCAAAATATCCATACACAGTAACACACACACACACAGGGCGTACGTGCAATGCGCAAGAACAATCACATTCATATGCAGCAACATAGTTTGCTTCGGACACGGCCATCCTGACATGGACACGTCCTCGTGTAATATGCCAAACAATAACTTCAAAAATGTCTTTGTATTAGGATTTCAAAACTTAATTCTGCATCGTCTCTTTTTTAAACGGACATCCAACCAATAATCATCGTTTCTCTCAAACGGATTATTATTAATAATCGTCTCTCTTAGACGGATAACACATTAACAATCGTCTCTCCTAGACGGATAATTCTCTGATCAAATAGCCTTCCAGTTCAACATTTCTTCGTACAAACTTTTAACAGTTATTCTTAATTAAAGCATTTGAAAACATATTTTTTTCAATTCAATTCAATAACTTCACCTATGCAGGTTACAAAAATAAAACATGATGCTTGTTTTCATTACATAATATTTTGCCAAATTGTCGATTTTACATTTTCTTTATCTAAAATTCCAAATTTAATTCAAAAAGAATCAATCATCGTCTTGCTTTGACGGATAACCTTCGTCTCACTTGGACGGCTCACCATCGATCTCCACTTGGACGGATAACCTTCGTCTCGCTTGGACGGCTCACTCTCAGCTTCAATCAGACCATTTGACGGGCCTGGATGTACATCATCAATGTCCAGCTCATGGGGCACACTTCCCTCTGGAAGTTTTCTTGTGTCCTCGTGACAGTATTTATATAATCGTTTATTCGATAACGACTTTAACATGTATCTGTCACCGTCTAGGACTTAAACTACCAAAAAAGGGACCCTTGAATTTTGGGTCTAGTTTTGTATGGTGTCTCTCCTCGTTCTTGAGAAGGACATAGTCACCGACACTGTGTCTTACAACGGCGGCCTTGGACTTGTCAAATCGATTTTTGTTGTAAAGGGCTGAAGATTTCATACTGCTACTTGCTCGAGCCCATGTGGAGTCTAAGTCTACTTCCAATTCTGTGTCCAATGGAGGACCTTCAATCCAAGAGGTCGACCTTCTTTCCCTATTAACATTTCTAAGGGACTGGCCTCAGTTGCCCGATTTGTTGTGCAGTTTAAAGCTAGCTGCACCTCGCCGAGATCATCTTGCAAGGGCCTTTGGCTGAATTCGTACTGCAGTTAATAGGTCCTCCTGAGGCAGTGTACACAACGCGCTCAACTTGTCCATTAGCACGACTTGCACCAGTCGTGATTAAATGAAGTTTTATGGTTTTTGAACAGCAAAATTCTGCAAACTGCGCGCTAGAAAAACATCTACCCTGATCAGCTATAATGCGTGTTGGTGCACCAAACAAGGAAGTTGAAGACTTTATGGCCCTGATACAACTCTCCGTATCTATTTTGAGAGTGTGGTAAAGAAAGGTGGGCACGAATTTTGCGAAGCTGTCAATTTGAACAATGATATATTCCTTTAAATCACTTTTGCCACTTAATTTGCCAATAATGTCCATATGGACAGTGTGTCGGGACGTCGGTGGTTTTGCCTTGATCTACAATTAATACTTCGATGTGCCCTTTAACGAATTCCATTGTTGTGTTGTTTTTGTTCACACTCAGGCCATGACTGCCTCTTTTAGTTCTCTTCTGCCCGAGATTCTATTTCTAGGCGTTTATCGACCTCCTTGCCGTCCCTCTTAGACGGATAACACATTGCCACCCCTTACGGATCATACATCGTCTCTCAAAGACGGATAACTTATCGTCTCTCAAAGACGAACTCATCGTCTCTCAAAGACGGATAACGATAGTCTCCTCAAAGACGGATAACCATCATCCCTCCTGGACGGATAACCTCATCATCTTAAGTCATCAAATGTCAGTTTGGCAGGATATCAATACTTTGTTACTTAGTAGCTCGTACTCTTCTGCGCAAACCCGACCATTTGGCTCTCACTTTTATCAGTACACAGTTCTCGGGATCTTGCTGCCATTCTGCGACGCTATGCACCTCATGTGCCTTGATCTATCACCAGATCAAACATCCCTTACATTCAATTTCATTCATTGCTGACATGACAACTGCTGCATGGATCCCCCATGCATGATGTTCTCTCAACCCTAGGTGGTAGAGATCGACTGATGATCTACGTCTTTTTCACCGTAATCATCTTCTTTAATCGCCGGAGGATCTGGGTCTTTTCAACCGTAATATCTGCTTCAATCATTTCAGATTCCTTTGGCATTCCTTTTACTCGTTAATGTCCTTTTACTCGTTAATGTAATCAAAAGATATCGCTCACAACAATTCAATTACCACGAACGACCCTTAGAATTTCGGATTTAGTTTTGTCTGAAGCTCCTCGCTCACTCACATTTTAATAACACAAAATCGTCCACCTTAAGCTTTTCAACCATTGCCTTGCTCTTGTTTACTCGACATTTTTCGTACATGCCACTTTTATCAAAACGTTGTTTATCATAAGCGTGTTTAGATCAACCTCTATTTCTATGTCCTTCGCTCCTCTTTTAACATGATTACGTTTGCCTGAGAGTTTCTCTCTCTCTTACCAATTCGTTCTGTTACTTAAGAGCATTCAACACCAGAATCAAAGTAAATTGGATAGACTCCTCTTCTGACCTCTCCCATGTTGGCTTAGCCACAACACATTCGTTTACACTCTTTCATTTTATGGAGACGTCATTTGAAGCTAGTAAAACGGTCCTTCTCTCGTTGGGATTTCGTTTCGCCCTCTTGTCGCGGTTTGCTTCGGCATTCTGCTACTTTGTGTCCGGCTTTTTCACAGAAATGGTGCAGCATAGATGACATTTTCCTCCTTTTAATGTCAACTCTGATTGCAGATCACTTCTGTTCGCACCTTTCAAGTGAAGACAATTCGTTGCAAACGGCGGTTCATATTTTCCATATGCGACACGACTAAAGCGCCGATATCCTCATTGTTGTTGTTTTTCCAAGCCGTAATTAACGATGATACCAAGCGGCATTAACCATTGTGATGCACTGGCCTTCATAGCATTGCTTAATGCCATAATCAACTTGCTTTTTCTAGCGGCCGTTCAATAAAAATGATGTCGTACACTACAGCAAGGTGAATTCTCGGTTTTGTTCTTGTTAGGGTTTAGAGGTTTGCATTGTTTTCAAAAACCCAGCAATTTCGATTTCGCATTAACAAAATTATGCGCCACTGATCTTCAGTAAATGTGTGGTTATATGGTAACGTTAATTCTATTCATAGTGATTTACTAAGCGGGGCGAATTTCGTAGCTTATGCTTGCTTCCACGTGTATTTTATTCTACTCTTACGCGCAATTACTTCTTCTTAGCATAGACACGAACCACACTTGGCGACAGCGACACAATTAACGGCTAATGCAATATTACCATTATGATGAAATGATGGTGAAATACCCAGAAACGCACAAGCACACACAGTGAGCAGTAATATTCCACACAATGTACACACAGTATGATCCGACAATATAATGTTAGCGATTGCACACCATTTTCGATCATCTGCACCTGCCACGTCAGCGGTAAACTTTGGCAAAACGACATCACAGTTTTGATGGCCAAATGTCGACGATTGCATTCAATTTAGCTTTGGGAATTCGATAATTGCACGCCACTGCTCGGTCGAAAATATAGTAGGTAGTGCCGATCCCACTTCTGATGTCGGAGCGTCGTTATTTTTCTCCATGGTTTTAACTAATAGCGCAGCGAGTTTCGATGCGCAGGCTTCTCGATCCAAAATTGAACTAACTGCCTTTTCGATTTCTCTGCCTCGCACCGAACCACACTTGACGACAGCGTTGTAGCGCTGTCGTCGCGCCATAACGGAACTTCTTAAAGCGACAAAATGTAAACAAAATTAGCGGCTGATGCAATATTTCTTAGTATGATGAAATTAGGAATTCTAGTGAAAATCAGAATTTCAATACACAACAACACACACATAACGACATAACAACTTGTCATTAAAACATACATATACAAATATTTAGGAAACCGTGACTCAGTCACGGCTTGGACTCGAGTGCCAACACTGATTGCGGAATAGCTGTTTTGCCGGTGGTGGGTTTAGCAGTTGCAATTTAGTGTGAAAAAAGTTTGTTTTTCTTTTTTTGTTTTGTTTGTTCGAGATCTTTCGTTTTTATTCTTTTTACAACTTATTGCAAACATTTCAGTCGTATGCACATGTGGTACATACATATGTAACAACGAATATAGTCTGCATCGTAACAATATCCAACGGAAATTGTTTCAGTGCAAATAAGACATAATCAGACCAGTAAGCCCAATCTGCTGACACCGCGTCTGACGGACTTCCTGCACACGCCAACCAGAGCTTCAGTAATTCTAAGAAGAATTGCACAACGGTTCAACAGCACCAAGAGCGACGTCGCTGCCAATGCCGTCGACTGAACCACCAGCTTAGCTTAGGGATATAATTGATTTAAGTAGGTAGAATTCGAATTTAATGGAACGAACTTGGTTCGTTCAATAATAAAAATAATTTTTTTAACATTCAAATAAATAAAGAAATCAGTAAAGGTAATCAGGAACTTAATTGTTCGATTGCCCATCGGTGGTCGGTAATCCTGCACGGTCTGGCCGTAGGATATTTCAACGGAGTTTGGTCGCAGGATCCCCAGTAGGAACAACCCCAAAAAGGGGGATGAAATCCGGGCCAGCAGTGAAGACCGGCACATCATCATTATTGTAAGTTAGAAATATAAGATACAAGAGAATCAAACTAACAAAACTAAACAAAACAAGTAAGAAAACTCTAGTCGAGACCGCTCGACTAGGATATACCCAGAACCCTGCGAAGAACCGCAATTCCAATCAATCTCCGTTTCTTTAATATAGATAAGTATATATATGTTCATTACAAACAAAACATATACACACATACACAGGCGCAAGCACACACAAGCGCTAGTCGGTGCGTCAGCTGTTCTTTGGCTGCTTTGCATGGCAATGCTATGGAAAATTAAATGTTTAATAACTTTTTTTTCTAGACGAACGATTTTGATCAAAATTGTTGGGCGTGATCATGTCATTCATATGTATATATGTGCCAAAGCACAAGTCTCTAGTATTTGATATACGGGAGTTACAAATTTGAGGGGAAGGGGGCGTGGCACCCAAAATTTAACAAAAATCGAAATTGCGTAAGGCCAAAATAACACTAAATGCACAATATGAAGACTCTACCTAGTAAGATGAATTAAATAGAATTTTATAACTTAATGCAGATATCGGTTTTTAATCGATAACATTAAAACGATGATAGTTATGAAACAAACTCGATATGCGCGCCCTATACGGACAGACGGACAGACGGACAGACAGACGGACAGACAGACAGACAGACGGACAGGGCTAAATCGACTCGGCTACTCTCCCTGATCAAGAATATATATACTTTATGGGGTCTGCCACGCCTCCTTCTGCCTGTTACATACATACGCCTTTCAACAAAAACATTATACCCTGATTTCCCATTTTCAATGGGTTCAGGGTATAACTAATTACCAACTAAATTACCAAACAAGTACCCTTACACAAACTATGGCGAATTTAAAACAATTACGAACGTTGCAGTCGGACGCAACCGACTGCGAAATAATTTTTCATATCCCAGCACCCTACAGTGGGAGATTAATTTAAAAATATAATGTAATAGATGCCCATCTAGATGCCCATCTATTACATTATATTTTTAAATTAATCTCCCACTGTCAACGCTCAAATTAGTTGCAGATAACAATTTTTCCTCGGAGGTGACCATGGCAGTTTCAATTCGGATCGATGTTTTGAATCTTACCTTAGCAAAAACACGCAACACCAAAAATGAGAGTGTTGGCATCTCTCAAAATGAGAGATGTGGCATCTCTAAAAATGAGATAGATGCTACGTTGGCATAGTGGTGTAGGCTGGAACCCCGGATGCGGCCATGTCGATATTTTTGTTTTTTTTTTTTTTATACCCTGAACCCATTGAAATGGGAATTCAGAGTATAATGTTTTGTTGGAAAACGCACATAGTAGGCAACAGGCGAAGGAGGCATAGACACTCGCCGTAAGCACGTTTTGATGATACCAGTACAGCATTGTCCGTCTGTCCGTCATCCGTATGTATGAACGCGTCGTTCTCAGAACCTACAATAGCTAGAGACTTGAAATTGTTTATGTAGGTTCCTGTATATCACGAAAAGATCGAGTTTGTTTCAGAAATTCGATAACTGTTATCGTTTTATTGTTATCGATTAAAAACGAAAATCTAAAATAAGCTAAAAAATTCTATCTAATTCATCTTTCTAGCTAGAGTCTTCAAATTTTGCATTTAGTGTTATGTGAGCCTTGCGCAATTTCGGTTTTTGTTAAATTTGGATGCCACTCCCCCTTCGCCTCAAATTTGTAACTCCCGTATGTCAAATACTAGAAGCTTTAGTTCCATACATACATATGTATGACATGATCACGCCCAACAAGTTTGATGAAAATCGTTGTTCTAGAAAAAAAGTTATTAAACATTTAATTTCCCATAGCATTGCCATGCAAACAGCAGCCAAAGAACAGCTGACGCAACGACTTGCGCTTGTGAGTGCTTGCGCCTGTGTATGTGTGTGTGTATGTTTTGTTTGTAATGAACATATATATACTAATGTATATTAAAGAAACGAAGAATGCTTGGAATAGCGGTTCTTCGCAGGGTTCAGGGTATACCCTAGTCGAGCGGTCTCGACTAGAGTTTTCTTACTTGTTTCTTCTATTTAGTTGTTTTGTGGTAATAAAATATTATTTTCAATACTATGAGGAACACTATATGAAAAGGATGAAAGGTGAGCGATGGGACGTCTTGCTCGCTCTTGCCGATTCGGCGATATACTCGCGTCGCACTTATTTCGATGATCGCGCACCGCTAGCCGAAGTGCCGCTCGTGGCTGCGAGAAAGTAGCTATTACTTTCTCTAGCAGGCGTATAATGGTGCTTCTGCCAATGAGAGGCTGCCACGCGATCAAGCGGATTCGGCGTTGCGCAAAATCAGGCGATGTTGCCGTTAAGGCAGACTAAAAGAGGAGACATGCCCCGCTACAAAGAGACTGAAGGTCCCGCTCCAGAGTCGAAGCAGGGCCTGCGGCTCTGCTATAAAAAGGCGCCAGCGGCTCGGCACTAGATCAGTCGATTTCAATAAAACGTGCTTATACTTATAAGTATAAGAAAACTCTAGTCGAGACCGCTCGACTAGGGTATACCCTAAACCCTATGAAGAACCGCTATTCCAAGCATTCTTTGTTTCTTTTATATACATACATGCATATGTACGTACAGTTAAACCAACACACTCACACACACGCACAGACACACGCACACATGCGCAAGTCGTTGCGTCAGCTGTTCTTTGGCTGCTGTTTGCATGCCAATGTTATGGGAAATAAAATGTTCAATAACTTTTTTTCTAGACTAAAGATTTTGATCATGTCATTCATATGTATGTATGTGCCAAAGCACAAGTCTCTAGTATTTGATATACGGGAGTTACAAATTTGAGGCGAAGGGGGCGTGGCATCCAAAATTTAACAAAAACCGAAATTGTATAAGGCTCACACAACGCTAAATGCAAAATTTGGAGACTAGCTATAAAGATGAATTATATAGAATTTTATAACTGAGCATCGATTTCGTTTTTAATCGATAACATTAAAATTAAGACAGTTATCGATTTTTTTAACAAACTCGATTTTTCTCCATGGCTTTAACTAATAGCGCAGCGAGTTTCGATGCGCAGGCTTCACGATCCAAAACTGAACTGCCTTTTCGTTTCTCTGCCCCGCACGGAACCACACTTGACGACAGCGTTGTAGCGCTGTCGTCGCGCTATAACGGAACTTCTTAAAGCGACAAAATGCAAAGGACCAATCAGAGCGCAATTAGCGGCTGATGCAATATTTCTTAGTATGATGAAATTAGGAATTCTAGTGAAAATCAGAATTTCCATACACAACAACACACAAACAAACAGTTCGTGCATACAGTTCGCTTTGACATATGTAGGATTCTGGTGTAAACCAGAATATCCATACACAGTAACACACACACACAGTGCGTACGTGCAATACGCAAGAACAATCACATACAGTATGCAGCAACATAGTTTGCTTCGACATATACTTTATGGGGTCTGCCACGCCTCCTTCTGCCTGTTACAGTATACCCTGATTTCCCAATTTCAATGGATTCAGGGTATAAAAACAACTCTTAAACAAAGTATTTAATACCTTTTTACGATAGTATTTTAAAACTTGTCTAGTGATCCCCATTATCAACCATAGATCAATCTCCTTAAACTGCTGCTTATCAAAAATTCTGGAAAAAATTATAGCTAAACGTCTTTGGTGGTTTTTGACCAAAAATAATTTAATCCACCCTAATAAATCAGGATTCAAAAGCGGAAAACATGTTTCAGATGGTCTGCTGTTGCGATTCGTTACGCATTGGAGTTAATGTTATATAGTTATATATAATGTAGCTTGCAATTTATTTAATGTTCTCGTATGCTTTACATTTCACGGTTTTCTTAGAACTAGTCTATCGTACAATATCGATAGTTCAGCAGTGCCAGAAAGCTCGTAGTGTTGCCGGATGTCCTTCCAACAGATGACTTTCCAACACTTCCCCTCAAATGGCATCACGCTTCTTTCTGCATGCCCAATGTTGCAACACATTTCTCGTGTTTTGATGTTGCCAGCCTTTTTGTTAATACGTCTGCTGGCATTTCCGCTGTCGGGATGGAGTTTATACGAGCTTCGTCTTTTTCCACTAGCTCTCTAATGAAATGGTGACGAAAGTCAATGTGCTTTGTGCGTTTGTGGAATACGGGATTCCTCGTGAGTTGTCAAGCACCTTGGTTATCGTTGAAGATAATCGTCGTCTATAGTTCACCCATTACTTCGCCGATAAAGCTTCTAAGATGAACTCCTTCTTTTGAAGAATCTGACAGCGCCATATATTCAGCCTCAGTGCTGGAAAGGGCGACGGTTCGTTGTTTACGGCATTCCCACGATATCGCTGCATTAGCCATTACAAATGCGAATCCATTTGGCGTCTACATAGCCCGCTAAACTTTCTCCAGTTCCTGTGTATACTAAACCATAGTTTAGTGTTCCCTTAAGGTAACGCAATACGCGCTTTGCGGCTACCCAATGTTGTTACCCATAATTTGTGTTGTATTGACTGAGCAGACTCACTGCATGTGCAATATCAGGGCGTGTTGATAGTGCAACGCACCCACCAAATTCTGATAAGGTAATTTTAAGGCTTCTTCCTTTTCAGCAGGTGTCTTCGGGAACCTTTCCTCGGATAACTTTACGCTTGTGTTAATCGGCGTACTTGTTGTTTCACAGTCCTCCATTTTAAACTGTTTCAATACATCTTTAATATATTTGGGCTGGCTCAATGAAATCGTACTCTTATCATTGTTTTGATTAAATTCAATACCTAGGCAGTATAAAAACTTGCCTAAATCTTTCATTTCAAAATACTTGCCAGTTAGCATTTCAAGCTGGCGAACATTTCTGCATCGCTCGTAGCCACAATAAGATCATCTCCATACAGGGATACTATTAGATCCCATCATCCTCAAGTACACACATGGATCGGCTGTAATTGGATTCAAGTCTATCTCCTTAAGTTTGTTATCCAGCTTTTTGTACCATTGGCGTCCACTTTTCTTTAATCCATACAACGCTTTCTTTAATTTGCAGACTTTGTTTTTACCATACTTCTGCTTTTCTTTGCTGCTCAA
This sequence comes from Drosophila paranaensis, assembly GCA_035047545.1. Lineage (NCBI taxonomy): Eukaryota > Metazoa > Arthropoda > Insecta > Diptera > Drosophilidae > Drosophila > Drosophila paranaensis. Next base: position 176,945 of record JAWNPL010000230.1, on the reverse strand, counting down.
TACATCACTTAGCTCTGTAGGAATATTTATATAAATGTATTCTTGTATTTCTCCGTTTAGGTACGCGCTGTTGAAAATCATTTGATATACATCTATCGAAAGCTCCGCAGAAATAGCTATTAGATTAGGATCAATAAGGACATTCCTTATTGATCCTAATCTCGCCACTGGGGAGAATGTTTCGTTGTAGTCGATACCCTCTCGTTGTGTATATCCTTTTGCCACAAGTCGTGCTTTGCGACTATCAACATCGCCATTCGCCTCATACTTTGTGCGAAGAACCCATTTGGTATCGATGACCTTTTGACCTTCTTGTCGATTTACGATTTCCCAGGTTGCATTTTTCTGCAATGCCTTGTACTCCTTCTTGAATGCTTCCTTCCATTTGGTTGCATTTGGCCCTTTCAGTGCAGCATCTGCGGTCAGTTGGCTTTCGCTTACAAGTGAAGAAGCTTCAAAGAATTCTTCGTCTTAGAATCACACATCTCTGGTGCTGTAATGACTTCATTGTATATTAGTTTTGGTTGACCTGGTTTACCTGAATAATGCTTTCTGGGTCTTCCTGGCCAACGTTTGCTAATCCCACGTTGCACAGTGTCTTCAGGTAACCTTTCATTTTCTTCATCCGGGTCGTCAACTTCTTGTTCTACATGGATGTACTTTATGTCCGTGTTACCCTGTTACTCAAGAAACTCATCGAAGATGGTGTTTTTGCCAAACTTATTTGTGAATACTATGTACTACATCACGGCTTTTTAATACTTTTCTGGTTTCCGGGTCATACAGCCTGTATGCTTTGGCGTCACTGCAGTATCCTATGAATATTTGTTCTTTAGATCTTGGGCTGAACTTACTTTTAGATCGTTTGACAACAATTACTCCACACCCCCACATCCCCACGTGGAATCGCTTCTCCCAAACCTTAAACTGTGTCTCCCCACACAGGCTTCTGTTTCTTACGTAATTGTTTCTAACGTAATTTGCAGTATTTACTGCTTCAGCCCAATAACTCGGCGGCAGTGATGCTTGGATCAGCATGCAGCGTGAGATTTCCCTAGTGTTCTGTTCTTGCGTTCTGCTGTGGCGTTCTGTTATGGAATGTATTCCACTGAATACTCATGCATTCACCACGAACTTGTTGAACTCCTTGCTTGTATACTCAGTGCCATTGTCTGATCTCAATGTTTTCAATTTCTTGCCTGTTCTTCGTTCTACGTAGTTTTTGTACTCCTTAAATTTTTCAGAAACTTCAGACTTATTATTAAGTGTATAAAACTCACACCATTTTGAATAGTCATCTATGAACGTCAGGAAATAACGGCTTCCTCCGTTACTATTTACTTGCATACGTCGCTGTGTACTAATTGTAGTAACCCCATTGATTTGGAACTTGACACGGCTTCTGTGACTGCTTCCCCTTGATGCACACTTCGCATGTTTCCAGATTCCCCTTCAAGTTTGCCTTCATGCCTTGAATATTTCCAGCTTTAAATAACGTATTTCAGATCTTTCTCATTTAGGGGTCCGAAACGTTCATGTCACTCTTTTATGCTGCTTTGCTTACTGCCAGCCATGTGTGCCATTTCACTAGCTTCCTCAACGTGATACAAATCCATCTTTCGTATGGTAGTGAAAACGATTTTTCCACTTTCAGTTCTGATAATTTCTGCTTTGTCCATTTTAAACAATATGTTGTATCCATGGTCACATCTTTGACACCGATAAAAGATTCTCCCTCAGATCGGGTACGCAGAGTGTGTTCCTAAGATTTGTAGAGAACTTGTTTGGTTTCGCCGTTAGCTAACTTTAGCTGGGGGCATTTTTCTGCACTTATACTCTCAAATCTTTCCTTCTGTGAGCACATATGCGATGTAGCTCCAGAATATATACACCAACCTTTATTCTAAGTACTAAAGATATTAGCTGCTTCTGCATACATACTGTCATTCGAGTTGCTGTTTTCTTTGTCAGTTACTTTCCTTCTTGATCTATAGTCAACTGCTTTGTGGCCAACTTTCCCACAACTATAGCACTTAAATTTAAAGTTGCCATCATGTCCAGACATCTTTACGTCCTTTTCTTGCGCGCCACCAATGCTCCTGGAGACGCCTCACTTTTGTTTCTGTTTCGCGCTTCGTATTCATCTATCAGCTTAATTTTCAGCGCTTCTAACTCGATAAGGTCGTCCTTGGTTTCATTCGCGATGCGAAACGATTCATATTCCTCTGGGATGCTATATAACAGAAGAATGGTTAATAGTTCTAATAGTTAACCAATTCAACTTCATTTATTTTGTCTACAATATCAAAAAACTTATCTACATGACTTCTCATATCGCCACCTGATTCTAATTTCAACAGAATTAGAGATTTCGACAGAGCTGCTTTTCGAGCGGGGCCCGTTGACTGATATATGCTCTGCAGTTTTTGCCATATTTTTTTTTTATGTATCGCAATTTTTCACTTGTTTTAGTTCTGAGGGTGACATTGCCAAAATCAAATCCAATTTTGCTTTTGCATCTTCTTCCACCCACTGCGCACTGTTTTGTTCTGGTCTTTCACATGTACCATTCACATACTTCCAAGTGTTGTGCTTTATCAACAGAGTGTACTTAAATTTTCCAGGCATCATAATTATCTTTACCCAAAGGCTCTATGCGCACATTTGTGATACTCATTTTGATTTTGTTCATATAATTTTTCTGTGCTACACAAGCAACAACAACAAACTTTCCTTGTGAAAAAACTATTTCACCACTACTCGAAATTATTTCACTTTAATATGCATACACATATCCATAATTTTTGCAAGCTACCACTTTACGCGCATTTGTTGCGTGCTGGGTCCATAACCTGTAGCGATTCGTTACGCAGTGGAGGTAATGTTATATAGTTATATATAATGTAGTTTGCAATTTATTTAATGTTCTCGTATGCTTTACATTTCACAGTTTTCTTAGAACTAGTCTATCGTACAATATCGATAGTTTAACAGTGCCAGAAAGCTCGTAGTGTTGCGAGATGTTGTAGACTTTCCAACATCTGCCCATAGCAGACTGTCTAATGCTTTGTCATTGACCTTGATTTTCAAAGGCTTTTGACAGGTTCGGAGAGCACTCCATAGGCGACCAACTAATAGAATGGAAAATCGGTCCCAAAATTATAAGCTTCGTCAAAAACTTCATGTGCAATAGAAAAATTAAAGCTAAAATCAAAAACACCATTATTTCTCCCTTCCCTGTACCTCAGAGTACACCTTTATTAGTAATCCTTTTCTTGATCACATACAACAAACTAGCAAATATAATCAGTTTACAAAAAGAAATACAATTTAGTGCCAATGCATGATTCTTCCCTACAGTTCCCCTCAATAAGCAAAAAAAAAAATCAAACCTACAACCTAGACTCACTTTTCGCAAACATCCGAGAATGGTGTTCATATTCTGGAGCATCATTAAAGTTGGACAAATTCCAACACCTACATACAGTGGCTCACAGCTTATTTCGTGCAGGGGTGCAATAAAACTTTAACAGCGTGTACCCCTTAGACTATTGAAGATATCAAAAAAAAATTTTAATGCAGTATTATTTAGTAGTCATTTATAATATATTTAGGCACTTCATTGTTTTTCTTACTTATAAAATAATTATTAAAACTAAAAAAATTTAACATCAGTGGCTTTTCCTATGTCACAGCTTATTTCGTGCACTGCACTTAACTCTAAAAATTATTCTTAAAAAATTAAACTAGTATTTGATGCGGCCTCCCTTTTGTTTATTGACCTCTTTAATGCGTGTTTCCATTGAAGAAACTAATTTTTTTGTGACTTCAGGAGATATTTTTCCCCCATTCTTCCAGGAGGGCATTTTTAAGGTCATTTTTATTGGAAATTGACCTTTTCCGGATGGTCATGTCCAATATTGCCCATAAATTTTCAATCACATTAAGGTCAGGAGACTGGGCAGGAGGATTGACCACATGTGGGCAATTCCAGATCAACCAGGACTGGACAACGCCGGACTTGTGTTTTGGGTCATTGTCTTGGTAAAAAAACGGAATCGACCCTCTAAACCCAATTTCTCCGCACGCTTTGAAGTAGATTCTCCTTTAAAACAGAAAGGTACATATGTCTGTCCATGTTTCCTTCGATACGAAAACCAGATTTCCAACTCCCGAAGCCGCCATGCATGTCTAAACCAAGACACTCACCACCGCTATGCTTCATAGTGGGTCTTAAGTTCTTATTATGAAGCTCGGTATTTGGTTTGCGCCAAACATAATGCATCCCATCCGACCCAAAGATATTGAATTTGGATTCATCGACATAGATTACTTCGTTCCAGAAAGAAATTGGGCGGGAAACATGATCCTTGGCAAAGTTAAAACGGCACTTCAGGTTTTTCGCATTTGCGAGGAATGGCTTTTTTCGTGCAACCCGGCCATTAAAATCCTGATCCCGCAACACACGACGAACTGTCTCTGCCGAACATTGTTTCGGAAGTTCTTTCTCAACATCCGATGCCAATTTTGGTGCCGATAATTTTGGATTGGCTTTAATTTTTCGCACAATAAGTCTCTCCTCATGTCAGTGAAAATTTTGTTCGGTGCTTTTCGGCCTTTTATCTGCCACCCGATTTTTTCGAACAAAGCGCTGTATGATGTATTGCACTGTACTGGGACTCAACTGAATGATTTTGGCAATATTTCGCTGGAATTTGCCATTTTTGAAATGAGTTAGGACTAATTCTCGCATCTCAACAGTTGTACGTGGACTCATTTTTGTAATTCCCAATTAAACAATGTACTCAAGTGTGACCAGATCCACTATATCGAAAAAAACTCTGAATAAACATGTATTTAATAGATAGAACTCAAAACCGTGACAAAAACACCGAAATTTTGGCAATAAAGACATTAAAAGTGCAGTGCACGAAATAAGCTGTGACATGGGAAAAGCCACTGATGTTTAATTTTTTTAGTTTTAATAATTATTTTATAAGTAAGAAAAACAATGAAGTGCCTAAATATATTATAAATGACTACTAAATAATACTACATTTAAATTTTTTTGACATCTTCAATAGTTTAAGGGGTACACGCTGTCAAAGTTTTATTGCACCCCTGCACGAAATAAGCTGTGAGCCACTGTATATGTAGAAAACAAAATTGCAAATGCAGCATATCCTGCAACAACATTGCAATCCAAAGTATCTAACCTCAAATTTTATTATTACTAACAATGAACAACAAAAATAGATGGGAAACACACATAAAACACATCCAACGATACATTAATGCAAAACTAAACATAATAAAATGTTTAGCAAGCCCCAAGTTTAACTGCAACACCCACACATTTGTAAACATAACAGAAGCCACATTTACCGGCAAAATAGACTACGCTATATTAATTTGCGCACTGGCCCAAGGTCAAAATAAAAATAACATACAATGCTAACCTACCTACAATCGAACAAAAAAGAGTCCTCATGACAGCCAAGAGATGCAAAAAAAACCCAATACAGTGCTAACTCCCCAATCCACAAATACACCAAACAACAAATAAAATACTAAAATAAGAAGAAATTAAGATCCACAATGTAAAGAATCATATCATCCCTGTAAAGAACTCAACATCCCCACCCCCTTCCATTCAGCAAGCAATCCCTCACCTTCATGGCTATTCCCACCCTTTTATAAGAAATATCTCACTACACAATTTTAGTAAACTCAATACATCACCAGAAATTTACCAAAAAAATGTTATTAGACTATAAAGGCAAACACAAAAAACACAAATACATATTTACATTCGCCATAACCACCGAAAGAGTAATCATCCATCAGATTCATAAGCAACGTCAATAACAACACTTACTATCCTCATTAATAAGATCATCAGATCAGATCAGATAACAAAAAAATTATCCCCAAAATAAAACTCCTCTGGATCCCCAGTCACTGTGGCAGAAAAGCCAACGAGCTTGCAGACCAAACCGCTAAATCCACCATTAATATACCCCTCCACTACACTTCCAACTTTAACTCAGACATAACTAAATTTATTAAAAACAATTTAATACAAAAACTTAAAATCAACATAGGTCGCTGCATCACATGGTACCAGCAACTAAACAGCAATCTACCAAACACAGGACACTATCTCAAAAGCCTTAAACAAAAATACATAGCACGCATAGACCAAATAAAAATTCTGAGACTCAGATTAGGGCACACAAGATTTACTCGACAACACTATATAAATCCTAACGACATAACACTCTGTCGAAACTGCAACAATACCATAAACCTCGCTATCCAACACTTATTCACCAACTGACCCACTACATCACTCCTTAAAACCCAAATTTTCAACAACAAGTGTGGCATGTCTATCCTGACAAACCCCTCCCCGGAAAATATCCTGCCAGTGCTTAAGTTGCTAAGTTAGCATGTAATTTTAATTATAGCGTACTCTTATAAATAAATAAATATCTGCTTCCAATATAATTTTCAGCTTTTCACGCTTGCAATTTCGCGTCATTGCAGTTATTGATTCTTTTGTGGAGAATTTTTCTGCAATTTCTGGGTTTAAGCCATCATCAATATATGATACTTCCAATGACTTTCGTAATTAACTATGTAGGTCCACTGTATATTGTGATTGCTGTTCTGCTCTTTTGTTTAGCTTTAAGTACGTCAGTAGATTCTCCTTTTACGTTACTTGCTGGCTATTTTTGATTTAATAACTTGATTTGCTATATCCTCTTGGTTGCCTTTGGTTTTTCACAATACGCAAAGCAGATTCCTAACTATCTGTTTAGTGATAGTTTTTGACCATTAAATCCAGCGACTGACGAGAAATCCTGCTTTACATATTCCCTATCTAAAGCTACTTGGTTAGTGATTGTAATTTTAGTATTTACCTGGAGCGTTTCAATATCACTATCTGAATTGATTATTGGTTTATACTCATCTAAATTTTATAACTGGTTCTCGTTGAATTCAGCTAGCAGACTTTGATTTTCTGGGATTGTTATTACAATACTCTGTCTAATACCAATATTATGTAATTTTGTTTTAAAAGATTTTATAATTTTCTGGCATTGGTAATAACAATACTTTGTGTCCCAGTACTATAAAAACTGAATCGATCAATATATTAAACAAGTGAGAATGTTGCTGTCGGATGCAACCGACAGCGAAATACTAATAATAGCAGCACACAGGGGCATCTATCACATTATATTTTTAAAAATTTAACCTTAAATCCCCACTGTCGCCGCTCAAATTAGCTGCAGATTAAAACTTTTCATTGGAGGTGGCCAGACAGTTTCAATTAGGATCGAAACTTAGAACCCTTACCTTAGCAAAAACACGCACCTAAATCGAGAGAGGTGGCATCTCTCAAAATAAGAGAGGTGGCAACTCTCAAAATGAGAGAGGTGGCTACTCAGAAAATGTTATATACATAAGTTCGTTGGCGAGCGTAGAGGTGTGGGCTCGAACCCCGGTGCGGTCATGTTGATATTTTTGTTACATTTTCTTTATTTAGTTATATTGTATTAATAAAATATTCTATATATATATATATATAATTTGGCAAATCAAAAGACAAGGTCAAAGGTCACAAAATCATTATGTGGCGCGTTAGATGCTGCAAATGTTTTAGTTTTGATTTCCCACGCCCCCAGTGGCCGTAGACAAATAATATAGAGTGGGCGTTTAAGAATATAACTGTAAAGTTTGTATGCTTACATTCTAAAAATGTGAAAATTACAGGGTATTTTTCTGTATGTCACGCCCCTTTTTAACCTAGGCCCCCAGTAACCTATCATCCAATTTTGAAGCTTCTAGCACTAAAACTGTGGGAGATATTAGTTGATATTAGTTGCCACGCCCCCTGAAGGCGTTGATATATCCGCCATACCTTTTCGATTGTGGGATGTTAACCCGAGTATATATACCAAGTCTCAAGTCTCTAGCATCAATAGTGCTCAAAATATAACGAAACTATTAAAATCACTATATATTCAGATCCGATTTGCCACGCCCCTAGTAGGCGTGGTCATAAAATTTTTGGGCGATCTTTATAGGATCGTAACAGTAACCCACGTGCCAAATTTGGGCGTTCTAGCTTTAAACCTGTGGAAGATACAGTTTGACCCGATTTGCCACGCCCCCAATAGGCGTAGATATATCCGCCATAGCTTTTTGATTTTGGGATGTCGACATGAGTGTTCAGTTAAAGTCTCAACTATCTAGCCCTTCTAGAAGTAGTGTTTCTGAGATACAGGAAAATGCATTTTCCGTTTTGCCACGCCCCTAGTGGGCGTATCGGGAAAATCTTGACACTTTATCAGACGAGGGTATACACGAGTACATATTTCAAATTTCAAGTCTCTAGCTTCAATAGCGTGGAAATGGTTTGCGTTCATACGGACAGACGGACAGACGAACAGACGGACGGACAGCATAACGGATATTGCACAAACCCAATATACTATATCACTACGTGAAATAGTATAAAAAAAAACTAAATTGTTGTTTAAACCTAATAAAAATACCAATCTATTTCAATTTAAGCTAACCTAAACAAAAGCTTCGTAAATATAATAAAACAAGTAAGAGTGCTCTAGTCGAGACAGCTCGACAAAGAGATCCCCTGAACCCTGCGAAGAACTGCGATTCCTAAGAGACACGCGTTAGCGAGAATGTTAATTCTCCGTTACTTTTATATGTATGTACATATGTAGCAAGCAATACATACACCACACAGACGCACGCACAAGAACACACACAGCCGCAGGCACAAGCACACAATCTGCTAACTGTGCATTATGACTCATCAGCTTCGCTGCTGCAGCAAGACGCCGATAATATGAGATATTAAATGTTTAATAACTTTTTTTCTAGTCGAACGATTTTGATCAAATTTGTTGCCAAAGCACAAGTCTCTAGTACTTGAAATACGTGATTTAGCAATTTGAGCCGCAGGGGCAATTTGAGGGCGTGACATCCAAAATTTAACAAAAACCGAAATTGCAGATGGCTCAAAATTGGAAGACTCTAACTATAAAGATGAATTAAATAGAATTTTATAACTAAATGAAGATATCGGTTTTTAATCGATAACATTAAAACGATGATAGTTATCGAATATTTTCAACAAAGTCTCTAGCTCTTATATCTTCTGAGATCGACGCGCTCAAACATACGGACAGACGGACGGACGGACAGACGGACAGACAGACAGACGGACAGGGCTAAATCGACCCGGCTTCTCTCCCTGATCAAGAATATATATACTTTATGGGGTCTGCCACGCCTCCTTCTGCCTGTTACATACATTTTCACAAAACCATTATACTCTTTTTTCCCATTTTCAATGGGTTCAGGGTATAAAAATTATACAAAATAGACAGTTTCATCATTTTTAACCTAAAACTTAAAAAAATCGACAAAATTTACAAATTTTAAAACGTAATTTATTTAAAATACACCACTAATAATTGTTCAGTAATTTCATAGCTCATGCTGCTATTGAAATAATCCGATTTTTGATTATTTGGATGCCAAATTTGTAAAATTTTCGAATATTGGTATTTTTAGCTCAATAAAATTTCCAAATTGCTTTCCGTAGGCATTAACCGGTTGAGTTAAGATTCTTAATAGATTCTCTATTGGATTTAAGTCCAGATTGCATGTGACCACTCAAAAATAAGAATTTGTCAATTTTTAAAATAAGCCTTAGCTAACTTTTTTGTGTAGTTGGGCGCATTATCCTACTAAAAATCGAATCCGCACCGGTATGATCCACTTCAAAAGGCACCAAAACAGACTCCAACAGTTCAACATCAATTTGAGCATTCATTCTATGAGTTACAAAACATATTGATATGTTTTCATTGTATGCGAACACACCCCATATCATTAAGGACCTTCAGTGAAAGTTTCTGGGCACGTGAAATTTTTTTTGAGTTCACACATTGGGACAATAATACCGGTAGCCACCAGAATCGTCTAAATGGAGCTTTTTCTCATCGATAAAAATTAAATTTGACTTTCAGTATCTCAAAATTGATGTCTTTGGCATGCTGTAATTTTACAACTTTATGTCGAGACAGTAGCTCCTGTTTAAGGATTTTTTTCATATGAAACATTATCCGATCTGCGTCAGCTGTTCTTTGGCTGCTGTTTGCATGGCAATGTTATGGGAAATTAAATGTTTAATAACTTTTTTTCTAGAGCAACGATTTTGATCAAACTTGTTGGGCGTAATCGTGTCATCCATATGTATGTATGTGCTATAGCACAAGTCTCTGGTATTTGATATACGGGAGTCACAAATTTGAGGCGAAGGGGGCGTGGCACCCAAAATTTAACAAAAACCGAAATTGCTTAAGGCTTACATAACACTAAATGCAAAATTTGAAGACTCTAGATAGAAAGATGAATTAATTAGAATTTTATAACTTAATGAAGATATCGGTTTTTAATCGATAACATTAAAACGATGATAGTTATCAATTATTTGAAACAAACTCGATCGAATCGTGATATACACGAACTTCCAAAAAATTTCAAGTCTCTAGCTCTTATATCTTCTGATATCGACGCGTTCAAACATACGGACAGACGGACAGACAGACAGACAGACGGACGGACAGGGCTAAATCGACTCGGCTTCTCTCCTGATCAAGAATATATATACATACATTTCACAAAACCATTATACCCTGATTTCCCATGTTCAATGGGTTCGGGGGTATAAAAAAAAACATAACGGGAAAACTTTACGGTTACTTTTTAGTACATTTTTGTACAGCGTCTTGCTTTTTGTATAGCTCTTGCTCTTAACCGAAATATAAAACAAGTAAGAAAACTCTAGTCGAGACCGCTCGACTAGGGTACACCTGAACCCTGCGAAGAACCGCTATTCCAAGCATTCTTCTTTTTATACCCTGAACCCATTCAAAATGGGAATTCAGGGTATAATGTTTTTGTTGGTAGGTGTATGTATGTAACAGGCAGAAGGAGGCGTGGCAGACCCCATAAAGTGTATATATTCTTGATCAGGAAGACAAGCTGAGTTGATATAGCCATGTCCGTCTGTCCGTTTGTCCGTCCGTCCGTCTGTCCGTCTGTCCGTCCGTCTGTCCGTATGTTTGAACGCGTCGTTCTCAGAACTTATAAGAGTTAGAGACTTGAAATTTTTTACTGTAAAGTTTAAGTTAACTGTAAAGTTTGGATGCTTACATTCGAAAAATGCGAAAATTACAGGGTAGTTTTCTGAATGTCACGCCCCCTTTGGGGCGTAACAATAATTTTTGGGGAATCGATAGGGGAGGCCCCCAGTAACTGAGCATCCAATTTTGAAGCTTCTAGCACTAAAACTGTGGGAGATATAAGCTGATATTAGTTGCCACGCCCCCTGAAGGCGTAGATATATCCGCCATACATTTTCGATTGTGGGATGTTAACCCGAGTATATATACCAAGTCTCTAGCATCAATAGTGCTCAAAATATAACGAAACTAGTAAAATCACTATATGTTCAGATCCGATTTTCAACGCCCCTAGTAGGCGTGGCCATACAATTTTTTAAGCGATCTTTATAGGATCGTAACAGTAACCCACGTGCCAAATTTGGGTGTTCTAGCTTTAAAACTGTAGAAGATACAGTTTATATATCCGCCTATAGCTTCTTTTTTGATTTTGGGATGTCGACATGAGTGTTTAGTTAAAGTCTCAACTATCTAGCCCTTCTAGAAGTAGTGTTTCTGAGATACAGGAAAATGCATTTTCCGATTTGCCACGCCCCTAGTGGGCGTATCGGGAAAATCTTGACACTTTATCAGACGAGGGTATACACGAGTATATATTTCAAATTTCAAGTCTCTAGCTTCAATAGCGTGGAAATGGTTTGCGTTCATACGGACAGACGGACAGACGAACAGACGGACGGACAGCATGACGGATATTGCACAGACCCAATATACTATATCACTACGTGAAATAGTATAAAAAAAAAACTAAATTGTTGTTTAAACCTAATAAAAAATACCAATCTATTTCAATTTAAGCTAACCTAAACAAAAGCTTCGTAAATATAATAAAACAAGTAAGAGTGCTCTAGTCGAGACAGCTCGACAAAGAGATCCCCTGAACCCTGCGAAGAACTGCGATTCCTAAGAGCCGCGTTAGCGGAGAATGTTAATTCTCCGTTACTTTTATATGTATGTACATATGTAGCAAGCAATACATACACACACACAGACGCACGCACAAGAACACACACAGCCGCAGGCACAAGCACACAATCTGCTAAATGTGCATTATGACTCATCAGCTTCGCTGCTGCAGCAAGACGCCGATAATATGAGATATTAAATGTTTAATAACTTTTTTTCTAGTCGAACGATTTTGATCAAATTTGTTGCCAAAGCACAAGTCTCTAGTACTTGAAATACGTGATTTAGCAATTTGAGCCGCAGGGGCAATTTGAGGGCGTGACATCCAAAATTTAACAAAAACCGAAATTGCAGATGGCTCAAAATTGGAAGACTCTAACTATAAAGATGAATTAAATAGAATTTTATAACTAAATGAAGATATCGGTTTTTAATCGATAACATTAAAACGATGATAGTTATCGAATAATTTTCAACAAAGTCTCTAGCTCTTATATCTTCTGAGATCGACGCGCTCAAACATACGGACAGACGGACGGACGGACAGACGGACAGACAGACAGACGGACAGGGCTAAATCGACCCGGCTTCTCTCCCTGATCATATATATATATATACTATATATATATATATATATATATATATATATACTTTATGGGGTCTGCCACGCCTCCTTCTGCCTGTTACATACATTTTCACAAAACCATTATACTCTTTTTTCCCATTTTCAATGGGTTCAGGGTATAAAAATTATACAAAATAGACAGTTTCATCATTTTTAACCTAAAACTTAAAAAAATCGACAAAATTTACAAATTTTAAAACGTAATTTATTTAAAATACACCACTAATAATTGTTCAGTAATTTCATAGCTCATGCTGCTATTGAAATAATCCGATTTTTGATTATTTGGATGCCAAATTTGTAAAATTTTCGAATATTGGTATTTTTAGCTCAATAAAATTTCCAAATTGCTTTCCGTAGGCATTAACCGGTTGAGTTAAGATTCTTAATAGATTCTCTATTGGATTTAAGTCCAGATTGCATGCTGACCACTCAAAAATAAGAATTTGTCAATTTTTAAAATAAGCCTTAGCTAACTTTTTTGTGTAGTTGGGCGCATTATCCTGCTAAAAATCGAATCCGCACCGGTATGATCCACTTCAAAAGGCACCAAAACAGACTCCAACAGTTCAACATCAATTTGAGCATTCATTCTATGAGTTACAAAACATATTGATATGTTTTCATTGTATGCGAACACACCCCATATCATTAAGGACCTTCAGTGAAAGTTTCTGGGCACGTGAAATTTTTTTGAGTTCACACATTGGGACAATAATACCGGTAGCCACCAGAATCGTCTAAATGGAGCTTTTTCTCATCGATAAAAATTAAATTTGACTTTCAGTATCTCAAAATTGATGTCTTTGGCATGCTGTAATTTTACAACTTTATGTCGAGACAGTAGCTCCTGTTTAAGGATTTTTTTCATATGAAACATTATCCGATCTCTTCAAGAATTACTACATACATTTCTTTGATGTTAGCAGAAAGACATTAATCCATACTTGAGATACACAGATAGTTTTTCGACCGCTAGATTTTTTTTTCGTCTTTTGTCCCGGCTGTCAATTAATGGTGGGCGACCAAAATAGAGTATTTTTTCATAATTTTCTGGGTCTTTGGGTACATTTTCTGCAGTATTCATATTTCTAGGAACAATTTCTGTAATTTTAATAATTTACATCCTAATATCAAGCAGCTTCATAATTCAGCCACGCTCTTTAAACAGTTAAACAGACGAGATTCGATATTTCTTTGCAAATAAAAATTAATTCGAACTCCATAACATATTAATTTTAATTAAGACTTATTTATTTTAATAGTTTAAACAAAATTCCGTCCCAAAAGTTCAAATATAACGATGTTTTCCAGCTATAAATGACAGAAAAGTAGTTTGATCCAGAAACTTATTTCGTTCGTAAAACACAGCTTTAGGTTATAACAAGTAAGAAAACTCTAGTCGAGACCGCTCGACTAAGAGATCCCCTGAACCCTGCGAAGAAACGCTATTCCAAGCATTCTTTGTTTCTTTTATGTACTCATGCATATGTAATTTCATTGTAAGCAAAACATACACACACATACATAGGCGAACGCACACACAAACGCCAGTCGGAGCGTCAGCTGTTCTTTGGCTGCTGTTTGCATGGCAATGTTATGGGAAATTAAATGCTTAATAACTTTTTTTCTAGAGCAACGATTTTGATCAAACTTGTTGGGCGTAATCGTGTCATCCATATGTATGTATGTGCTATAGCACAAGTCTCTGGTATTTGATATACGGGAGTCACAAATTTGAGGCGAAGGGGGCGTGGCACCCAAAATTTAACAAAAACCGAAATTGCTTAAGACCTAAATAACACTAAATGCAAAATTTGAAGACTCTAGATAGAAAGATGAATTAATTAGAATTTTATAACTTAATGAAGATATCGGTTTTTAATCGATAACATTAAAATGATGATAGTTATCAATTATTTGAAACAAACTCGATCGAATCGTGATATACACGAACTTCCAAAAAATTGCAAGTCTCTAGCTCTTATATCTTCTGATATCGACGCGTTCAAACATACGGACAGACGGACAGACAGACAGACAGACGGACAGGGCTAAATCGACTCGGCTTCTCTCCCTGATCAAGAATATATATACATACATTTCACAAAACCATTATACCCTGATTTCCCATGTTCAATGGGTTCAGGGTATAAAAAAACATAACGGGAAAACTTTACGGTTACTTTTTAGTACATTTTTGTATAGCGTCTTGCTTTTGTATGGCTCTTGCTCTTTAACCGAAATATAAAACAAGTAAGAAAACTCTAGTCGAGACCGCTCGACTAGGGTACACCCTGAACCCTGCGAAGAACCGCAATTCCAAGCAATCTCCTTTTCTTTAATATACATATGTATGTATAAATATATGTTCGAACGGTCTCGACTAGAGTTTTCTTACTTGTTTTTCCTTTTTTTTTTTGTTTTTTTCCTTAAAAGGAATATATATATGTATATTTATATGTATATATATATTGTTTAAAATACTAAAATATTAATTACATAAAATAATTTCTTTTCATTTTATATTAGTTTATTCCAATTAGATCAACGCAGTGACTTTCTGCTGTCTAATGTTTTTTATGGCTCTATCGCTCAGTATTACAAAAGATTATTTTTATACCCTGAACCCATTGAAAATGGGAAAATCAGGGTATAATGTTTTTGTTGAAAGGCGTATGTATGTAACAGGCAGAAGGAGGCGTGGCAGACCCCATAAAGTATATATATTCTTGATCAGGGAGACAAGCTGAGTTGATATAGCCATGTCCGTCTGTCCATCCGTAACAATCATCGTTTTAATGTTATCGATTAAAACCGATGTCTTCATTTAGTTATAAAATTCTATTTAATTCATCTTTATAGCTAGAGTCTTCATTTTGCATTTAGTGTTATGTGAGCCTTACACAATTTCGGTTTTTGTTAAATTTTGGATGCCAGGCCCCTATAGCCTCAAATTTGTAACTCCCGTATATCAAATACTAGAGACTTGTGCTTTGGCACATACATACATATAGATGACATGATTACGCCCAACAAGTTTGATCAAAATCGTTGCTCTAGAAAAAAAGTTATTAAACATTTAATTTCCCATAGCATTGCCATACAAAAAGAAGCCCAAGAACAGCTGACGCAACGACTTGCGCTTGTGTATGCGTGCGCCTGTGCATGTGTGTGAGTGTGTTGGTTGTACTGTACGTACATACATATGTATTATAAAAGATACGGGTTCAGGGTATGCCCTAGTCGAGCGGTCTCGACTAGAGTTTTCTTACTTGTTATACCCTGAACCCATTGAAAATGGGAAAATCAGGCTATAATGTTTTTGTTGGAAGGCGTATGTATGTAACAGGCAGAAGGAGTCGTGGCAGACCCCATAAAGTATTTATATTCTTGATCAGGATGACAAGCCGAGCTGATATAGCCATGTCCGTCTGTCCGTCTGTCCGTCCGTATGTATGAACGCGTCGTTCTCAGAACCTATAAGAGCTAGAGACTTGAAATTTTTTATGTAGGTCCGTGAATAGCACGAAAAGATCGAGTTTGTTAAAAAAAGTCGATAACTATTTTAATTTTAATGTTATCGATTAAAAACATTATCGAATGTTAGTTATAAAATATATCTCCCACGTCTTTATAGCTAGAGTCCCCAAATTTTTTTGTAAGTTTTATATTTATTTTCTCTAATTTTGATTTTTGTTAAATTTTGCATACCGGCTCCAAATTTCTTCAAATATTTAAATTGAGGTTAGTTGCACTCAAAGCCAGTACATGAATGGGTTTACATTTTAAAAAAACAGAAGTTATTAAACAAAACATTTGGCCAATCGGCCAAACACGTGACCAGCAAAGCAAAGCAAACTGTTTTCCTATACATGTGCACACATACACACATACACATTGAGCTGCGTGCATCTAGCAACTTCTAAAATCCGCAAGTTTTAGTGTACATATTTCCAATAGATGGCGCTATGATTTGCGAATTATCAGCTGCTCAGTTGGATCGAAACATGGATGGCGCTATTCAATCGAACCATAGATGGCGCTATTGGCTAAACAATTGAAAATGAATTGAATTTAGTTTTCTGTGCGTTTATACGAAATGCTAATTATGCAGTATTTTAAAAAACGCAGATAGCGCGGGGTTTAGGGTATCTCCTAGTCGGGACCCCCGACTAGAGTTTTCTTACTTGTTAGATTTAATTTTTTGTAAATTTTTTGTAATTTCTGTTTTTTTTACGTACTTTTTCACGAAGTGTAATAAGTATATTTTTTTTCTGTAATATCCGTCATGCTGTCCGTCCGTCTGTCGGTATGAACGCAAACCGTTTCCACGCTATTGAAGCTAGGACTTGAAATTTGGATTTACTGTGACGATCCCAAAATAATTTTTGGGGAATCCATTAAGGCCCCTAAGCAACTTAGCATCCAATCTGATTTTTCACGCTCCTAGTAGGCGTGACCATATTTTTTTGGCGATCTTTATAGGATCGTTACAGTAACCCACGTGCCAAGTTTGGACATTCTATCTTTGAAACTGTAGAAGATACAGTTTGACCCGATTTGACAAGCCCCCAATGGGCGTAGATATATCCGACAAAGCTTTTTGATCTGGGAATGTAGACGTGAGTCATCCATGCAAATTCCTCCCTAGCCCTTCTAGACGTAGTGTTTCTGTGATACTAGAAAATGCATTTTCCGATTTGCCACGCCCCTTGTGGACGTGTCGGGCAAATCTTGACACTTTATCTGACGATAGTATACACGCGAATATATTCAAAATTTCAAGTTTTTAGCTTCAATAGCGTGGAAATGGTTGGCGCTCATACGGACAGACGCACGGACAGCATCATGGACATTGCACAAAACCAATATACTTATTTCACTTCGTGAAAAAGTGTTAAAAAACAAAAATATAGACAGAGAGATAGATTTTGAGAGATACCATCTCTCTCTTAATTTTGGTGGTGCGTGGTTCTGCAAAGGTAAGGTTCTAAAATTATTAATCTGCAGTGAATTTGAGCGGTGACAGTGGGGATTTAAGATTAATTTTAAAATATAATGTGATAGATTCCGCTGTGGTGTGTTTTTTTTGCTTCATTGTTTTGAAATGGCTTATAAGCGCGACAATCTGGGAACTTGTCATTATTAACTATACGGACGCATAACCCATCACTATCTACAAAGGAGTGGGGAAAATTCAGACGACTAGTACAAGAATTATTCATTTTATGAACCTTAAGAAAATAGAAACAACGCTGGACACACTTTTCATATCGAACAATCTCTAAAACATAGCATACTACATCACACCATAAATCTCGTAATAAACCAAACATACTTCATATTCTCATCAATAGCCTCTTCCGTAAACAGACGAACCAGTAGATCTATTAATCTCATAGGGACAGCTTGGAAATATATTGCCGGCAGCCCAGATCATGACCATTTCGTACAAGTAGAAGAATATATCAATAAATTGACCACAAACAATAATAATCAAGTAATTATAAATACACAATTAGAAGATATTAAAAAAATTAACAACCATCACCAATAATCTAACAAATTAATTTTTTTTTTGAGACATCGTATTACAAGAAACAATTAAAATACCAAATTTAGGAGAAAATAACTACGAAAATATCACATTAAAACCTTACATAAAAAATAATCTAATGGTTAATATATTTTTTGAAGAAATATTACTAGGTAAGATACAAAATTATGGCATAATAAAAGATTGTACAAATTTCTATAACATTAAAATTTGTAATAAGAACGAGATCATAATAGAGAAAAACCATGTTTGCCCAGGCTCCTTAATAGAAAAAGTTCAATGTGTAAATTTAGTAATGCAGATCACATCAGCGAAAAAGAGGAAATCAAAAATGGACTTATCCAACTACATAAATTCAACGGACCTTTAAAGCGACAAAATTACACCTCAAAACTAAGAGGCACATACTTGATTCTGGAACGAGACCATAGACATCAATTATAGGAGTTTCAGTAACATCGAAAACTCTCTAATTAAGCCAAAGCGACTGAATACATATAAACCATACGGAAAAAAATCAAGGAACTACACATAAAATCCTATACAAATAAAATTCTATTGTACTCTACTTGTATAAAAGCAAAGATCGAAATTTTATTTTTTTAAAGTGTAAACTGAAAAAAAAAATTAATCTACATACACACCAACTCTACCGCTACATTAGAACTTAAAATCTAAATTTTCCACAACAGCTGTCCCATGTCGATAAAACGATAAAGTTCCTAAATAATGACAATATACAACCTGATTTACAAAAAAAAAAATATATATATAAAAAAAAAAATATATATATATATATATATATATATATATATATATATATTAACAAGTAAAGAAATGTAAAAATATGTAAATATAATAATCAAGCCGAAGGCCGAAAGCGTTTAATTTTAATTATAGCTAACCATTATACATATGTATATTTATTATAATAATAAGCAGTAGAATCTCACAATTACGTTACCCAGACTTATTATAAGTATTGCCAGAACTGTTCTTTCTGTATACGAATTAGGGCGTGACAACTTGAAAATTACAATCACAATATTAAGGAGCTGATAGCTTGTAGGCAAGGTGTGTTAAAAATTAATAAATCGTTAATTATACTCGAATATACGTAGATACATTAAACTTACATATAATGTTAACTGGCTGAAGTGGAAACTATGAAGCTTGAAAAGTACAAAAGACTGTCTTATTATTATTCATAAAATAGCCACAATCATATCTCTTATTTAAAATATTTATCATAATATTATTAGTAAAGTTTTACGATATGTATATGATAGTCAGATGACATATTTTTTACCTATAGCATAAAGTTGTCTTATCCAGTTTTTTTTGGTCCAAGCCGCCTAACAAGTCATCAAGCGAATCAGTGCTTAAGCCTGCTTTGATCGAACCAGCACGATTACCTAATTTAGTATCTTTAGTATCTGTTGCAAATAAAGTTTTTGGTGGCGTAACTCTGCCAAAATATAATTGAGCTGATTGATTGTCGATTCCCTCATCACTACAAGAGCTATCATCCCGTCCAATGTTGTTAAGCTGGTCACATGCTGACGTTAAATGGCGATTGTTTTCCTTTGTACCTAGAAAATATGCCAATTATATTATTGAAATCGTTTTAGAAATAAGTAAGCTATAATAAATAACAAAGTCAAGACTCAATTTTGAAATCAATAATTTTTTTTAATACCTTGAAACCAATGAAAATGGGAAGTCTGAGTATAAAGTTTTGTGTTGAGTTGATTTAGCTCTGTTCGTGAGTCAATCCTTACAAACAACGACTTCGTAAGCCGCAGAGTATATAGCAGAGATTTTTTTTTACAAAAAAAGCAAATATGTCTGGAAATTATGGAAATCTAAATCGGTTTTTTGTTAAATTTGTAACTCCCGTATATCAAATACTAGAGACTTGTGCTTTGGCACATACATACATATGGATGACATGATCACGCCCAACAAGTTTGATCAAAATCGTTACTCTAGAAAAAAAGTTATTAAACATTTAATTTCCCATAGCATTGCCATGCAAAGCAGCCAAAGAACAGCTGAAGCACCGACTGGCGTGTGTGTGTGCGTGTGCGTGTATATTTTGCTTGTAATGAACGTACATATGCATGTGTATATAAAAGAAACAAAGAATGTTTGGAATAACGGTTCTTCATAGGGTTTAGGGTATACCCTTGTCGAGCGGTATCGACTAGAGTTTTCTTACTTGTTTTGGTATTGTTCTTAACTAAATTTCGGTCACGATCACGATTGACTAACACTGGTGTCTTTTAACAGTGGGTCACGATTGAGAAACACTAGGTTGCGCAAGTTATGTCATCAGCATCACTTCCCACAGCTTCAGCTGACACCATACCATTAAAGAAGATTGTAAGTCATTTGATGCGACTGTAGCTATTCGGACTGAGGCTATCCCAATAGCTACAGTCGCATCAAATGGTTTACAATCTTCTTTAATGTAGGAAAGATATGAACCATAAGTGTCATAAAAATAGCTGACACTTATTGCGACCCATTTAACCCAAAGAGCCTACCCGATATTGTAAACATAAATTATTGTTCAATCATCCCAGCTTCAAGGCCCTCAGCTTGCCCAATATTGTAAACACAAACTATTGTTTAATCATCCCAGCTTCAAGGCCTTCAGATTGCCCAATACGAAGACGAATCCGACCTTGATCGGAACAGACTATTGCATAAGAAATCAGTTGTATTTGAGATCACAAATAAAGAACATGTATTGACTGAATTTTAATGGAGGTAGATAATTGGCGCAGCCGGTAATCGAAATGATATCAATCGAAAAGTTTTGTAAAATCTAAGGAAAGTGAACAAAAGAATTTACTGTTACAAATACCAAGGACAGATAAATAATTGTGGAAACTTCGGACTTATATAGGCAATATAACGAAACAATTAAAGAGCTGTGCTGTTAAAAAACAGCAAAGTGTGTAAGTAAACAATAATTGTGGAAACCTTGGATATTATCAAAGGAAACGAAGTAATTAATTACATTTATACTAAATAAGAGAAACAAATACAACTCAAAATGGAAAATCAACAAAAGATATTTGAATTGCAGCAATGCATTCAGTTAATAACTTATGTAATCATAGCAAGAGAAGGTGAAAGCAGAAATCCGATCACAACGAAGAGGAACTGCATAGAGAAGGAAACAAGGTACCTACCAACATTTAACGGACAGAATGGAGCCTTGCATGGATTCGTGTCTGCTGTGGACCAGATCATAGAGGAGTACGATTACAACGACCATGCCTTCACTGTCATATTCAACACCAAAATTCTAAGTCAGGCTAGAACTATGCTTAATATTAACCCATTTTGAACCACTGTTCGACTTTTCGAACAGTAAACTTGGTATGTTTGTGAAAAATTCTGTAAATTATTCGATTATATTTAAACAAAAGTAAAGTATGCAGTTAGTTAGTTTGATTTGTTGTCTATTAAGATAAAATACTAATTTTGGTTCACGATTATATTTTTGGAGTCAATTTGGGGTTTTAAAAAATCCTTAATTTTAGACCTTACTTCAGATTGAAAAAAAAATACAATAACAAAATATTTTTAATTTAAAACTTAGATTTATTTATTGCAAATACTTCAAAATATTCGTATATAGTTTAAAATTTAAAAAAAATATTTAGTAAGATAGTAAAAAAGATGGGCAAAAACGACTGTTCGAAAAGTCGAACAATAGCCGTTCACCACATATTTACGCTCAGTACATATTTGAAATTACGAACTTGGCGCGCGTGCATTACATATTACGGTAAATGTTTACGCATTCTCTTTCAACTATTTTTCGATCAGTTGTGAAATTAGTAAATGCGTATGCATTTAAAATTGTGAAATTCAGAAGTGTGCTCATTTAATTCGATTGTGAAATTTCTAATGTTTGCATATTGTTTGATTGCGGAGCTAAGAAGTGTAACATAAGTTTTAACTGAGTGTTTATTTGTGATCATATTGTGTTCATTCAAGTAATAAATTACAGTTTTGGTAAATATATAATTAAATTGTGTTTATGTGGATATAAATTTATATATATGGACATGTTTAATCAGGAATGGAAAGTAGCTCGGATGAATCAAATCCCAGCGGGAGCACCGAGATCCAGCGGCGCAGTGCACTTTGCATTGAAGAAGTTTTGCAAGAAATAGAAGACAGTGTTGATGACATTGAAATTGTTACTGCTTTGCCACCTGAGATAACCTAGCCAATCTGTTGTCCAGCAACCTAATCTTATAAAAAACTACAATTTATATATGGGTGGAGTAGATTTGCATGACAATGCAGTGTCCAACTATCGCATTTCGATTAGATCAAAAAAGTGGTGGTGGCCACTTTGGTTGGGCATTTTGGAGTCTGCCATTGTTAATGCGTGGAAGCTCAAATGTCTCACCAATGAAAATGCTTGGAAAGCAAAATATGCCACAATTGGAGTTTCGGGTTGAGCTTGCAACAAATTTGTTACTTACGGAAGACAACATCGATAAGAGAGACGATCCAATAGCTTCTGAATCTGAAGAGGAATATGTTCCGATTTCGAACATTCCAAGAGTCTCTGGGAAACACTTGCTGGTAACCAGCAAATTGGACGGAGTGCAAAAATCGTTTGACACATCACTATAGACCAAGAATGGATCAGATGGGACTTACTAGGAAGATCAATAAATTAAGAGTAACAAGCGCAAGAGATCTTGATAATAATATAAGAACAATTGTTGAGGAAATTAGGAAGGTGACTTTTTGGTCATACGAAATGTAGATACTACGGTAGGGACGAAAAAAAAATTCATAAAGTGCTACCGCGGCCCCTACGTGATTCATAAAAAGTTACCCAATGACTGATATGTCATTCATGACGTAGACGGTGCCCAGATTACCCCACTACCCTATGATGGCGTCCTGGACTCGCCCAAACGGAAGTTATGGCTCGCTCCCGAAAATGAGGCAACACTGACCGTAGAGAATGGTGGCATAGTAAATCTCGATTCATATAATCGAGGGCGATTTCTTTTCAGGACAGCCGAGTTGTAAGATATTTTAATTTATCGATATTTTGACTAAGTATTGTGAACAACTAGATTTAGTATTTAAGATCTGCTGTACAAATGTGGGTGATCGAGAAATCGGAGGACGCGCACACTGGGATAGCTTTGCAGCCTCTTCTGTTACCAACGCCAACGATATCACATGTTATTAAAATTTGATCTTTGAAAATAAAACCATCGCGTTATCACTCTGCCGTTTTGATGAAAGTTTTCAATAGAGTGGGTTTTCAGGAATATAACTGTCAAATTTAGATGCTTATATTAAAAAAATCCGAACATTCCAGGATATTTTTTTGTACGTCACGACCCAAAAAAGACGTAACTATAGATAGAGTAGGCCACCAGCAACTTAACATCCAATTTTGAAGCTTCTAGCACTAAAACTGTGAGAAATATAAGCTCATATTATTTGCCATGCCTCTTGTGGGCGTAGATATATTCGCTATACCTTTTCGATTCTGCAATGTTAACTCGAATATATATATACCAAGTCTCAAGTCTCTAATTTTTTGTGCATTCAAGCTTTGAAATTGCTCAAGATACAAAGGAATTGGCGGGCATTAAAACAATTCTCATAAATAAATGTAGAGGAATTTGTCCTCTTTCACGCGTATATGAACTCAGCTGCCCATTTGCATTTTTATAAACAAAGAACCAAGCAATATCGGTGAAAAAACGCACAATAAACATCAAAATGTTTTTCTAAATAATTCAATTACAAAAACAAGTAAAAACAAGTAAGAACGTTGCTGTCGGGCGCAACCGACAGCGAAATACTATTTCACGTCCCAGCAGCACACAGGGGCATCTATCACATTATATATTTTTTAAATTTAATATTAAATCCCCACTGTCGCCGCTTAAATTAGCTGCAAATTAAAACATTTCATTGGAGGTGGCCAGACAGTTTCAATTAGGATCGAAGCTTAGAACCCTTTCCTTAGCAAAAACACGCACCTAAATCGAGAGAGGTGGCATCTCTTAAAATAAGAGAGGTGACAACTCTCAAAATGAGAGAGGTGGCAACTCAGAAAATGCGATATAAGTTCGTTGGCGAGCGTAGAGGTGTGGGCTCGAACCCCGGTGCGGTCATGTTGATATTTTTGTTACATTTTCCTTATTTAGTTATTTTGTATTAATAAAATATTCTTTTCAAACACATATATATATAATTTGGCAAATCAAAAGACAAGGTCAAAGGTCACTAAGTCATTATGTGGCGCGTTATTGGCTCAGAAGCTGCAGATTTTTCAATTTTTATTTGCCACGCCCCCAGTGGCCGTAGACAAATCATTTTTGGCATGTGCATAGACTGGGCGTTCAGGAATATAACTGTAAAGTTTGGATGCTTCCATTCGAAAAATGCGAAAATTACAGGGTATTTTTCTGTATGTCACGCGCCTTTTGGGGCGTAACAATAATTTTTGGGGAATCGATAGGGGAGGCCCCCAGTAACCCAGCATCCAATTTTGAAGCTTGTAGCACTAAAACTGTCGGAGATATAAGCTGATATTAGTTGCCACGCCCCCTGAAGGCGTAGATATATCCGCCATACCTTTTCGATTGTGGGATGTTAACCCGAGTATATGTACCAAGTCTCAAGTCTCTAGCATCAATAGTGCTCAAAATATAACGAAACTAGTAAAACCACTATATATTCAGATCCGATTTACCACGCCCCTTTTTGGGCGATCTTTATAGGAACGTAACAATAACCCACGTGCCAAATTTGGGCGTTCTAGCTTTAAACCTGTAGAAGATACAGTTTGACCCGATTTGCCACGCCCCCAATGGGCGTAGATTTATCCGCCATAGCTTTTTGATTTTGGGATGTCGACATGAGTGTTCAGTTAAAATCTCAACTCTCTAGCCCTTCTAGAAGTAGTGTTTCTGAGATACAGGAAAATGCATTTTCCGATTTGCCACGCTCCTAGTGGGTGTATCGGGAAAATCTTGACACTTTATCAGACGAGGGTATACACGAGTATATATTTCAAATTTCAAGTCTCTAGCTTCAATAGCGTGGAAATGGTTTGCGTTCATACGGACAGACGGACAGACAAACAGACGGACGGACAGCATGACGGACATTACACAAACCCAATATACTATATCACTACGTGAAATAGTACAACAAGTAAGAAAACTTTAATCGAGACCGCTCGACTAGGGTATACCCTGAACCCTGCGAAGAACCGCAATTCCAAGCATTCTTCGTTTCTTTAATATACATTAGTATATATATGTTCATTACAAACAAAACATACACACACACATACACAGGCGCAAGCACTCACAAGCGCAAGTCGTTGCGTCAGCTGTTCTTTGGCTGCTTTGCATGGCAATGCTATGGGAAATTAAATGTTTAATAACTTTTTTCTAGAGTAGCGATTTTGATCAAACTTGTTGGACGTAATCATGTCATCCATATGTATGTATGTGCCAAAGCACAAGTCTCTAGTATTTGATATACGGGAGTTACAAATTTGAGGCGAAGGGGGCGTGGCATTCAAAATTTAACAAAAACTGAAATTGCGTAAGGCTTACATAACACTAAATGCTAAATTTGAAGACTCTAGCTAGAAAGATGAATTAGATAGAATTTTATAGCTTAACCCTCTAATGCTGTTTTCTAAACTATTGGAGGAAAATAATTGGAACAATTTTTTTTAAAGTACATTTAGGCTTCTAAACTCAAAAATGAACTCAGAAAAAGTATAGAAGTTTTTGTTTAGCCGTCAGACGCAAAAAAGGTAATAAGTGTCTCAAGACACTCTTGGGCATCTAAGAGTAAAAAAAACGTATTGAATAGAAATGTTAATTTTTTTTATTCATATATGTTTTAAAACAATTTTTTGTTGATGTGCAGCATAAATGCAAATTACATTTTTCACAAATGCATTGCGTTTTTTGATGATTTACAGAGCTTGCACCGTCTCTTATTGTCCCGATCCAACCAACTTGGGAAGTGGTTGACTTGGTCAAAACGTAATTCCGCTCTTGAATGTAAAGTTTTTTTTCCCAAGTTTAAGCTCAAGCTGTGATGGTCGGGCCCGAGGGGATTGTTTTTTTTTCTGTCATAACGGTGAGTCTTAAGTGTTCTTTCACTTAAGCTTTCCGTAGCAAACAGTTTAACACCTACGTATGTTGACAATAAGCGAACGGCCTTGTTGTCCTTCCAAAGTACATTACTGACTTCTTCCCCTCTTCATCATTACAAGCAAATGATATTGTGCTAATATCCTCCAAAACAACTATTAGAGTTTCTGCCGAATTTAAGTCATCTTCCTCGTCGTCACTTGACTCGGATAACTCTGCATCGGAAGGGACACTCTCAAACAATTCCAACAACTGTTCATCAGTTAAATCGGATAATTTGAATCGTACCCGGTTTGCCATCTTTATATGGTTAATATGTCAGTTTCTAGTAAAAAAATCCATAATATGAATAAATTGCAAGCAGCTGTTAAATAGCTGCTGGTAAAAAAAATTGCTTGCAGCCCCAAAAGTGTCTCAAGACACTTATCACTGTTTTTAAGCTACAACGCACAATTTTTACTTTTGTAAACTAGTTTTAATTGTAAATGAACATACCTTCCAATAAAAAATTATTTTAAATGGATTGCTTTCACAGATTTTGTAAAATAATTTTTGCACAACAGCACATGCAGCAGATCAATTTAAACGCGCGAAAAAACATATATTTTGTGTTTATGAAAATAAAAAGTACCGTTAAATGCACTGGAGAGCTTCTAAAGCTTTTTACTCAGTAACTTTGAATGTTTTATTAACGATCAAGAAATATATGAATGACAAAAAATCTCCCATTTTTTTTTTTTTTAATTTAATAATAAAATAAGTGTTTCAAGACACTTATGAGCGTTAGAGGGTTAATTTAGATTTTCGTTTTTAATCGATAACAATAAAACGATAACATTTATCGAATTTCTGAAACAAACTCGATCTTTTTGTGATAAACAGGAACCTACATAAATTTCAAGTCTCTAGCTCTTGTAGGTTCTGAGAACGACGCATTCATACATACGGACAGACGGACAGACGGACGGACAGACGGACATGGCTATATCAACTCGGCTTGTCATCCTGATCAAGAATATATATACTTTGTGGGGTCTGCCACGCCTCCTTTTGCCTGTTACGTACATACGCCTTCCAACAAAACATTACACCCTGAATTCCCATTTTCAATGGGTTCAGGGTATAACAAGAGTGCTCTAGTCGAGACTGCTCGACTAAGATATCCCCTGAACCCTGCGATGAACTGCGATTCATAAAAACCGCTAACATTCTTCGTTACTTTTATATATACATATGTAGCAATCAACAAATACACACACAGACGCACGCAACTTCGCTCAGCAACTTCGCTCTTGCTGCAATACGCCGATAAAATGAGATATTAAATGTTTAAGACCTTTTTTTCTAGACGAACGTTTTGATCAAACTTGTTGGGCGTGATTATTTCATTTATATGTGTGTATGTGCAAAAGCACAGGCCTTAAGTACTTGAAATAGGTGTTTTACCAATTTGAGGCGAACGGGGCGTGGCACCCAAAATTTAACACAAACCGAAATTGCAGTATGCTCAAATAACACTAAATGCAAAATTTGAAGACTCTAGCTATATAGATGAAGGAGCTAGAATTTTATAACTAAATGGAGATATCGGTTTTAATCGATAACATTAAATAGATGACATTTATTGATTTTCTGAAACAAACTCGATAAGCGCGCCCTATACAGGGACCTAAAAAATTTGAAGACTGTACCTTTTGTAGGTTCTGAGATCGATGCGTTCAAACATACGGACAGACAGACAGACGGACAGGGCTAAATCGACTCGTCTTGCCTCCCTGATCAAGAATATAAATACTCTATGAGATCGGCCACGCCTCCTTCTGCCTGTTACATACATTTCAACAAAAACATTTCCCATTTTCAATGGATTCAGGGTATAATTACGCAGACAAAAAAAAACACTTGTAACAGCTGACTGAAACTGAGAGTTTAATCAGAGCACTCTTTCTCTCTTTGCTAAAAGCTTTCACTGTGTCATCGATTAAAACCCGACATCGTTATTAAGTTGTAAAACTCTAACTAATTCTTCTTTATAGCTAGAGTCTTCAAATTTATCATTTTGTTTTATTTGAGCCTCACACAAATTTGGTTTTTGATAAATTTTGAATGCCACAACCCCTTTCCCTCAAATTTGTAAAACACGCATTTTAAGTACTAGAGACTTGTGCTTTTGCACATACACACATATGAATGACATGATCGCAAGTTTGATCAAAATCGTTCGTATAGAAAAAAAAAGGTATTAAACATTTAATATCTCATATTATCGGCAAAAAAAATCGTAGTTTACGCGTCGGCAATAGCACAACGCTAATCGAGCAGACGGACAAACAGTGTACGAATAACGGAGACAAAACAAAAACAACACCAACAACAAGAATTACCTACAGCAAAGAAGCGGCCGCCTAATCTTAAAATAGACTTACTGATAAGTGAATGCACTTTTGCTGCTGTAAAGCAGTAAAAACGTTGTCTTTAGACGACGAAAACAATACTTTATCGTGGCAATCCACGCTTAAATAAACGAAAAAATGATAGTTCTTCAAATTTATCGAGAAAATTCACGGCCATAGACGGACCTTCTAACTCGGCAAACCACTTTGCCCTCTTAGAAGATACGAAGAAAGACACCACTCTCAACCCAACACTGGGTGAAGAAATGGAAAGCGACAGCACAACAACAACACCTGAAAAGCCGCCTCCAATCCTTGTGTCGGTCATATAAATGGTTTGTTAAAATATCTTAAACCACATCTAGATGTCACTAAATTTACATATAAATCCCAACGAGACGGTCATATACGTAGAAGAATATTGAAAAATATAGGGGCATCATTAAAATATGAATGATTGACAAAGCTAACTACTACACATTCCAGCTTAAACGGGAAAAAGCATTTAGAGCTGTATCCAAAAAATATACACCACTCAACACAAACTGAAGCAATAAAATAATCCATTAAAACTAGATAATTTAAACACACTTTTTCAAGGACTGGGTAGACAGTTTATTGCTGGAGGCGACTACAACTCCAAACACCCCTGGTGGGGACCGATCTGTATAAATGCATACAACCCATAATACTCAATCCTGTCGACAGGTAAGCCACGCAGTTAGAGGAATTCAAAATATTAAGAGTCGTATCACCAAGGAACCACTACCTATGTTCTTTATAGACCGAGAACCAAATAAGAACAATCATGAGATTTATAAAATAAAACATATTAATAATGCCATGGTAACAATAGAACCACCGAGGAAAGTTAGTGACATTGTGCAATGCTACCGATGCCAAGAATTTGGGCACACCAAATCATACTGCAACAAATGGTACAAGTGCGTTAAATGTGCTAAGAATCACCGAAGTATTAACTGTCCTAAAGAAAAGAGTGAAGAAAATCACGCTGCCAGCTGCAAAGGCTGCAAAATCTACCAGGAAATTACCAAAAAAATGTCAAACGTACCCAACATTAAACATTCCAACAAACCCCAATCACGAAGGTATGTACACAAATCAAGCTAGCTATGTACAAGCACTGAGAGGTGAGACTGTAATACAAGAAAAATCAATATTAGATAGAATTGAACAACTATTAATAAAACAGTCGGAACTTACAACCAACTTGCTCAACATGATAACATTGCTAGTAAACAAATTATGCAAGTAGATCTTCATATAACAATATGGAATGCCAATGGGCTTTCCAATCATAGACATGAAGTAACTTTATTTATTAAAAACAACAACATTAAAATATTATTAATATCAGAAACTCACATTACAAAGAAAAATTACATAGTTATTAAAGGGTATGATATTATAAATACGTATCACCCATCTGGCCGAGCACAAGAGGGAAATGCCATTATATTTAAAAATACCCTTATTTATAAAGCCCTGGACAGCATCAGCACAAATTTAATGCAAGTTGCAACAATTCAAATAAAATGTATGCATTCAAACATCGATGTTGTAGCAGTGTATGTGCCACCTAGATATTCCTGCAAACTAGATAATTTAAACACACTTTTCCAAGGACTAGGTGGACAGTTTATTGCTGGAGGCGACGCCAAACACCCCTGGTGGGGATCGAGGCTAGTCAACCCAAAGGGTGCTGAACTGTATAAATGCATAACACATAATAAATACTTAACCCTGTCGACATATTGGCCATATTGACATGATTTTATTGTATACTCTGGAGTTCCACAATTTTAAAATAGAGGAGAGTTTTAACTTGAGCTCTGATCACTCACCTATTATTGTGACATATGGCTCTATAGTTTACTTCAAGCATAAGTATTATAGAATTACTAATGCCAAAACTAATAAATTCGCATTAAAAAACTGGCTTGAACAGAAAACTTAGCTAGACATATCCCTAAGAACGAGGGAAGAGATTGACTCAGCAGTTGAAACATTGACCAACTCTATTCATGTAGCTGGAAATATCTTTACACCTCCACCAGATGAAAATGTATGTAGCCAAACTTTCCTACCTCTAAAAATACTAAATCTAGCCGATAACAATATACTTATTCTAAACATCGATTAATTAAAATATCTTACTACTCGGCCGTCCTGAAAAGAAATCGCCCTCGATTTATATGATCTCGAGATTTACTATGCCATCATTCCCTACGGTCAGTGTTGCCTCATTTCAGGCGTCAGAAGTATGGTTAACATCGGGAACGAGCCATAACTTCCATATGGGCGAGTCCAGGACGCCATCATAGGGCAGTGGGGTAATTTGGGCACCGTCTACGTCATGAATGACATATCAGTCGTTGGTTAACTTTTAATGAATCACGCCGCGGTAGCGCTTTATGAATTTTTTGTTCGTCCCTACGGCTCAAGTCAACTTTCTCAACATGGGACTCAAGCTACGATTGACCTAACCATTGGCTCGCGGAGAGGCAGTCGCATTAAGGATTCATACAATATTGTGTGATTACACAAAATTGGCGAACTCGGCGGAGGTGAAGCACGGACCTCTATCACTAACCTCTACACTAACCTCTAACACTAACTTTTCTGTGGCTAGATGACCCAATTTTTCATGTACTGTTCTTATCACACTCAGAGTCTTTTCCGCAGGGACATATAACTGCGGCACCCCATTGGGCGATCCCCGATACACGTCACCGTCTATCAGCTTAAACCCTGGCACATTATTATCTTCCAATTCGTTACGTAACCTAACAACGTCAGGATTACGATTCTGTGTCAGCTGCAGTTGAAAATTGAAGTCCACATCATCAACAGAGGCTATGATCTCTAATCCACTCAGGGCGTCAACATTCGGCATGTTCACTTCCGAACGGTGGACCATTGTATAGTTATAGTTTTCCAACAAGAGCGCCCAACGTGTTATTTTCGCGGAAGATCCCCCATTCCTCAGAGTCAATGCTACCGAGATGCAATCGGTTACGATTTTGAAAAGAATAAATTTGAGATATGTCTCAAAACGCTTCAGGGCGTATATAATAACTAACGTTTCCAGTTCATAGCTATGCAGCTTGAATTCGGGCACTGAGGCAGTTTTGGAAAAATTGAGCACTGAGTGAAATTTGCCATCTCTCTGCTTCTTGAGGAGCATTGCACCAAACCTCGAAGAACTCGCATCACAATGCAGCTCGGGTCATAAATGGACAGCACTGGCGATTCTACTAATTTGGACCGCAGCATACGCAACGCCTGGAGACATTCCTCCGAGAAAAGGTATGTGACGTCTCCTTTAGAACATTTATGTAAGTCTCAAAATCCTTTGAGGCGATCAGAATGTCATTCATGTAGATAACTACCTGGCCTCGGTTGATCAGATCCTTCATTACGAAATATACGAATCTAGCGTATTCGCTAGATTATTCATAATGGAGGCCCATTACAGAGCCCGAAAGGCATGCGCACGTACTCGAATTAGTCGTCAGGGGTTTATTTATATATTTATTATATCCTGAACCCATTGAAAATGGGAAAAAAGGGTATAATGGTTTTGTGAAAATGTATGTAACAGGCAGAAGGAGGCGTGGCAGCCCCACAAAGTATATATATTCTTGATCAGGGAGAGAAGCCGAGTCGATTTAGCCCTGCCCGTCTGTCTTTCTGTCCGTCCGTCTGTCCGTATGTTTGAACGCGTCGATCTCAGAAGATATAAGAGCTAGAGACTTCAAAATTTTTTTTGGAAGTTCGTGTGTAGTACGATTCGATCGAGTTTGTTTCAAATATTCGATAACTATAATCGTTTTAATGTTATCGATTAAATACCGATATCTTCATTTAGTTATAAAATTCTATTTAATTCATCTTTCTAGCTAGAGTCTGCCACGCCCTCAAATTGCCCCTTCGCCTCAAATTGCTAAATCACGTATTTCAAGTACTAGAGACTTGTGCTTTGGCACATACACACATATGAATGCCATGATCACGTCCCACAAATTTGATCCAAATCGTTCGACTAGAAAAAAACTTATTAAACATTTAATATCTCATATTATCGGCGTCTTGCAGCAGCAGCGAAGCTGATGAGTCATAATGCACAGTTAGCAGATTGTGTGTTGGTGCGTGCGTCAGTGTGTGTGTTCTTGTGCGTGCGTCTGTGTGTGTATATATTGCTTGCTACATATGTACATACATATAAAAGTAACGGAGAATGTTAGCGGCTCTTAGGAATCGCAGTTCTTCGCAGGGTTCAGGGGATCTCTTTGTCGAGCAGTCTCGACTAGAGCACTCTTACTTGTTATATATAATTGACAAAAACTAGTGTCCACTTAAATACAAACTAAAAATTTGTTAACCCTCTAATGCTTTTTTCTAAACTATTGGAGGAAAATAATTGGAACAATTTTTTTTTTAAAGTAAATTTAGGCTTCTAAACTCAAAAATGAACTCAGAAAAAATATAGAAGTTTTTGTTTAGCTGTCAGGTGCAAAAAAGGTAATGAGTGTCTCAAGACACTCTTGGGCATCTAAGAGTAAAAAAAAACGTATTGAATAGAAATGTTAATTTTTTTATACCCTGAACCCATTGAAAATGGGAAATCAGGGTATAATGATTTTGTTGGAAGGCGTATGTATGTAACAGGCAGAAGGAGGCGTGGCAGACCCCATAAAGTATATATATTATTGATCAGGATGACAAGCTGAGTCGATTTAGCCCTGTCCGTCTGTCTGTCTGTCTGTCTGTCTGTCCGTCTGTCCGTCTGTCCGTCTGTCCGTCTGTCCATATGTATGAACGCGTCGATCTCAGAACTTACAATAGCTAGAGACTTCAAATTTTTTTTGTAGGTCCCTGTATAGGGCGCGCATATCGAGTTTGTTTCAGAAATTCGATAACTGTTATCGTTTTATTGTTATCGATTAAAAATGAAAATCTAAATTCAGCTATAAAATTCTATCTAATTCATCTTTCTAGCTAGAGTCTTCAAATTTTGTTATTTGGACCTTACGCAATTCCGGTTTTTGTTAAATTTTGGATGCCACGCCCCCTTCGCCTCAAATTTGTAACTCCCGTATATCAAATACTAGAGACTTGTGCTTTGGCACATACATACATATGGATGACATGATTACGCCCAACAAGTTTGATCAAAATCGTTACTCTAGAAAAAAAGTTATTAAACATTTAATTTCCCATAGCATTGCCATGCAAAGCAGCCAAAGAACAGCAGACGCAACGACTTGCGCTTGTGTGTGTATGTTTTGCTTGTAATTAACGTACATATGCATGTGTATATAAAAGAAACAAGGAATGCTTGAAATAGCGGCTCTTCGCAGGGTTCAGGGTATACCCTAATCGAGCGGTCTCGACTAGAGTTTTCTTACTTGTTTATTCATATGATATGTTTTAAAACAATTTTTTGTTGATGTGCAGCATAAATGTAAATTACATTTTTCACAAATGCATTGCGTTTTTGATGATTTACAGAGCTTGCACCGTCTCTTATTGTCCCGATCCAACCAACTTGGGAAGTGGTTGACTTGGTCAAAACGTAATTCCGCTATTGGATGTAAAGTTTTTTTTTTCCAAGTTTAAGCTCAAGCTGTGATGATCGGGCCCGTGGGGATTGTGAAAAAGGTGACCGATATGTTCGCAAATATGGTGACTGCATCTGGTCCTGTAGAGATACGGTACTGGCTGGACGACCTGCGTGGGCTTTATTTATAAAAGCTACCAATCCTTCAGCGATTGACTCGCGAAAATCGGGAAGTTCCATTAATTTGTCACTGATTGCGTTTTGTTTTTGAATTCGCCTATAAAGAATATAAGCATTTGTTGCTGCCATATCATATCAAGCATCTTTGGTTTTAGCTTTGATGTGATAACGGCCCATAAGTCCATCCGTGAGATCAACGCCGCCCATATGTGCGTTATATTCCCGAATTATTTGCGGACAGTCAATTTCAATATGTTGCTTTTTCTTCCTGTCATAACGGTCAGTCTTAAATGTTCTTTCACTTAAACTTTCCGTAACAAACGGTTTAACACCTACGTAGGTTGACAATAAGCGAAATATCTCTGAAGAAGTTTTGAGATTCATTATTTCAGCCGGCAATGAAGAGTCGTCTTGAAAAGCAACATTGTTTACATGCAATTGCATAAATTGCTGTCGCCACATAATTTTGGTCGGCTCCTTTGCTATTGATTCAATACCTAAAAGACATTAATTAACTAATCACATAATATAAAATAATATATCGCAATGTTGCTGTCTTACCAGCACCAGTAAAGCCACCAGAAGATGGCAAAGCCACGCATGTTATACCTTCAATAGTTGGTAGTGGCGATCGTTGTCTTTTCAGGGATTTCCTAATAGGCTCAGACTGACCATTATCAGGCACATTCTCTTCATCATTACAAGCAAATGATATTGTGCTAATATCGTCCAAAACAACTTTTAGAGTTTCTGCCGCATTTAAGTCATCTTCCTCGTCGTCACTTGACTCGGATAACTCTGCATCGGAAGGGACACTCTCAAACAATTCCAACAACTGTTCATCAGTTAAATCGGATAATTTGAATCGTACCCGGTTTGCCATCTTTATATGGTTAATATGTCAGTTTCTAGTAAAAAATCCATAGTATGAATAAGTTTACACACAAAATTGCAAGCAGCTGTTAAATAGCTGCTGGTAAAAAAAATTGCTTGCAGCCCCAAAAGTGTCTCAAGACACTTATGAGCGTCAGAGGGTTAATTGCCTAAAACAAACAGATCAATATTTCACAATATCACCAACTCGTAGGGGGTATTTTATTGGCCAGTCCTATATGGTCAGTGATATTATTAAACTAAAGAAATTGATGATAGAAGCATCAAAGGAAAACTAAAAATAAAAGTAAAAGAAGCTTAACTGCCACTTTTTACTTAATTTATTTATAATTTTTACATTTAATATTATATATATATATATATATATATATATATATATATATATATGCCTGAACAACAAGTTTATCCCCCGTTATGGTACTTTGAGCGATATCCCTAAGAAAAGCTAAAAGCTAAGGATAGTTGCGAGGAAAAAACGTGATATAATTTATTATAACTCGCGCATAATACGTGAAATGCACTGTGCAACAAGTAATCCGATGTGAACAGTGATAAATGCAACGGACGAAAGTACCTAGTTGTTCTTGGAGGAACCGAGAAAATAAGTCAGGAAAGAGAAGAAACTGTTTTTGGACTGATTCAGGTCGATCCTGGTACACTTTATACTGTGGAGACCATATAATTGAACAGTATTCTAAAATAAGTCGTACCGACAAAACATAAAGGATTTTGGTTACAAAAGGATCATTGAACTCTTTTGCCCAACGTTTAATGAAGCCAAGAACACTTTTGGCTTCATTTATAATATTTGAGATATGAGTATTGAAGCGAAGTTTTGAATCGAAAAGTACTCCAAGATCTTTGACAGAAAAAATGCGTTGCAAAGAATCGCTATTAATTGAATAATTAGCAATGTCATACATTCAGAAAAATTTAAACGCAACCTATTAGCCAAGCACCAAAGTTGGAAGGAATTGAGATCATATTGTAAGCATTGCTGATTGATTGTGTTAGAATAAGAAAGGCAAAGTTTTACGTCATCAGCAAACATAAAGATCTTCCTTCATTACTAATTTGATTATGGGTAATATTGATTCGACCTTCTTGTTAATGAAACTTAATTTCTCGGTTCCTTCAAAAACGGCAGGACTGGCAAATAAAATACCCCCATCGGGTTGGTGATATTTTGAAACATTTGATCTGTTTGCTCTTAGGCTTTAAACAAAATTGTTAGTTTATGACACTCGCTTTTGTCAAGTATTTTTTTTATAAATAAAAAAAAAAAAAAACAAGTAAGAAAACTCTAGTTGAGACCGCTCGATTAGGGTATACCCTGAACCCTGCGGAGAACCGCAATTCCAAGCAATCTCCGTTTCTTTAATATACATAAGTATATATATGTATGTTCATTACAAGCAACACATACACACACACATACACAGGCGCAAGCCCATACAAACGCCAGTCGTTGAGTCAGCTGTTCTTTGGCTGCTTTGCATGGCAATACTATGGGAAATTAAATGTTTAATAACTTTTTTTCTAGAGTAACAATTTTGATCAAACTTGTTGGGCGTTATCATGTCATCCATATGTATGTATGTATGGGCCAAAGCACAAGTTTCTAGTATTTGATATACGGGAGTTACAAATTAGAGGCGAAGGGGGCGTGGCATCCAAAATTTAACAAAAACCGAAATTGCGTAAGGCATAACACTAAACGTAAGATTTGAAGACTCTAGCTAGAAAGATAGAACTTTTTAGGTTAATTTAGATTTTCGTTTTTAATCGATAACAATAAAACGATAACAGTTATCGAATTTCCGAAACAAACTCGATCTTTTCGTGATATACAGGAACCTTCATAAAAATTTCAAGTCTCTAGCTCTTGTAGGTTCTGAGAACGACGCGTTCATACATACGGACAGACGGACGGACAGACGGACATTGCTGTATGAACTCGGCTTGTCATCCTGATCAAGAATATATATACTTTATGGGGTCTGCCACGCCTCCTTCTGCCTGTTACATACATACGCCTTCCAACAAAAACATTATACCCTGAATTCCCATTTTCAATGGGTTCAGGGTATAAAAAATATTAAAGTCACCCAACACCAAAAAGAAATCATTATCCTTTACATGTCCATAATTTTCTTTAATGCAAATCATTTGTTGCGCTTAAACTTGAATATCTGAAGAGGGGGATGAGATATATGAACATGTAATCACAAGTAAGAAAACTCTAGTCGGGCGTCCCGACTAGGAGATACATTGAACCCAGTGCTATGGGCGTTGTTTAAAATACTGCAAAGTAAGCATTTAGTATAAACGCACACCAAATTAAATTCAATTCATTTTCAATTGCTTAGCCAATAGCGCCATCCATGTTCCGATTCAATTGAACAGCTGATAATTCGCAAATCATAGCGCCATCTATTGGAAATGTGTAGACTAAAACATGCGGATCTTAGAATTTGTTAGATGCGAGCAGTTCAATGTGTGCGTGTGTGTGTATGTGTGCATACGTATAGGAAAACAGTTTGCTTTGCGCTGCTGGTCACGTGTTTGGCCGATTGGCCAAATGTTTTGTTTAATAACTTCTGCGTGAATTAATGGATTAGAATGAAATTTTCAGCTTATGATCAACATATTTTATTGAATTTGTTCCAATTTTTAAAAATGCAACCCCATTCATTTCTTGGCTTTAACAAAAATCAAAACTACATAAAATAAATATAAATCTAACAAAAATTTTTGGGACCTTAGCTAAAAAGACGTAGGATATATAATTGAATAACTTTATTTTGATGACGTTTTTAATCGATAATATTAAAACGATAGTGGTGCTCGTTTTTTTAACAAGCTTGATCTGCGCATTCTACACAGGGATCTACATTAAAAAATTTCAAGTCTCTAGCTCTTATATCTGCTGAGATCGACGCGTTCAAACATACGGTCAGACGGACAGACGGGCAGGGCTAAATCGACTCGGCTTCTCTCTGATCACGCCTCTTTCTGCCTGTTACATACATTTTCACAAAAACATTTTACCCTGATTTCACATTTTCAATGGGTTCAGGGTATAAAAAGGGAACAATATTTAAGAGTTAGTTTAACAGTCAGTCGATCATGTTTGTAAATAGTGAAATCATTCGAGAGAATCTCACTATTATAAACATTCGGGCTTAGCCAAGTTTCAGTCACGGCAATAATATCAAAACGAACGCTTAAACTACTCAAAAAAATGTCTTCTGAGTTTAGCATTCAGACCACAAACGTTTTTGGTATATTAAGAAGATCTGTGAAGATGGTTGAACTGCTATTAGTTTTTTGACACGATATTGAATGAAGATTGTATCGAGGAAGCGTTTAGCAAAACCGGAGACAGCATATTAAGACCATTATGCTTAAATTCATGCACAACTACATGAGGAGGCCAAAATTTGGCGTCGCAAATTGTTGTGAAAAATTCAGTTGGCACGTTGATTTTAAAAGAAGCAATTTCACGAGGAGTCACAAAATTGAACTTCGATATAAAGACTTTAGCATTTGAATTACTTGAAATAAAAGGAGAAACAGAAACATGTCGTGTCAGAAAAAAGCCTGGATAAGAACACTTGCTTTCGGGGAGAAACGACAGATGAAGTAGGTATGGTAAGCGAGAAATGGACAGGGTGTTTGAGCAACAGATGGAGATAAAGGAGCAACAGATGCAGATAAAGAAGTTGGAATCAGTATAGACAGGTATAGAAGGTGGTACCAACTGAGAAGTAGTCGACATCTAGTTCACTAAACAACTGCTTTGATATATTATTAATTTTTAAAATTTGAACCCGCACCGAGTTCAACATTTTGGAAAAATATATTTGTTTTTCCAAACGAATTGGACAAGGCCACCGTAAACCACCACAACCAAATTTGGCAGTGGACATGACCTTATAGTAGTCGCACCCTGTAACCAACTACTAACAAATTTCACTTGTGTAGAATCAGAAGTTTGCCGCATGGAGCAAATTGCAATTTGCAACAAGTTATATTGGCAATTGTATATTTATATACATATGCATAAGGCTGCGCTTCTTTTTGCACTTTATACACATAACATGTGCATACATACACTTGCCAGAAAAACTATGCGTACACGCTTAATGTACTTTGAGAGTGAAATACTATGACTTTGAGAGTGAAATACTATGATAAAAAAAATTTAAATGATCAACATTGTATTTTTTCTTGAATAATACATCAATTTTAAACATCCATACATTTTTATTTTATTATACTGTATACATATTTTTATTTATTTAAAATTATAAAAAAAACAACGAAAATTGAGTTAAAAACAAGTAAGAAAACTCTAGTCGGGGGTCCCGACTAGGAGAAACCCTAAACCCCGCGCTATCTGCGTTTTTGAAAATACTGCAAAATTAGCATTTCGTATTAACGCACAGAAAACTAAATTCAATTCATTTTCAATTGTTTAGCCAATAGCGCCATCTATGGTTCGATTGAATAGCGCCATCCATGTTTCGATCCAACTGAGCAGCCGATAATTCGCAAATCATAGCGCCATCTATTGGAAATATGTACACTAAAACTTGCGGGTTTTAGAAGTTGCTAGATGCACGCAGCTCAATGTGTATGTGTGTATGTGTGCACATGTATAGGAAAACAGTTTGCTTTGCGTTGCTGGTCACGTGTTTGGCCGATAGGCCAAATGTTTTGTTTAATAACTTCTGCGCGAATTAATGAATTTGAATGAAATTTTCAGCTTATGTTCAACATATTTTATTACATTTTTTTCCAATTTTTAAAAATGTAAACCCATTCATTTACTGGCTTTGAGTGCAACTAACCTCAATTTAAATATTTGAGGAAATTTGAAGCCGGTATCCAAAATTTAACAAAAATCAAAATTAGAGAAAACAAGTAAGAAAACTCTAGTCGAGACCGCTCGACAAGGGTATACCCTGAACCCTATGAAGAACCGTTATTCCAAGCATTCTTTGTTTTTTTTTATATACACATGCATATGTACCTTCATTACAAGCCAAACTTACACACACACGCACAGGCGCGCACACACACAAACGCCAGTCGGTGCGTCAGCTGTTCTTTGGCTGCTGTTTGCATGGCAATGCTATGAGAAATTAAATGTTTAATAACTTTTTTTCTAGAGTAACGATTTTGATCAAACTTGTTGGGCGTGATCATGTCATCTATATGTATATGTGTGCCAAAGCACAAGTCTCTAGTATTTGATATACGGGAGTTACAAATTTGAGGCGAAGGGGGCGTGGCATCCAAAATTTAACAAAAACCGAAATTGTGCAATGATCACATAACACTAAATGCAAAAATTGAAGACTCTAGCTATAAAGATTAATTATATATAATTAAATAACGGAGCATCGATTTCGTTTTTAATCGATAACATTAAAACGATAGTTGTTATCGTTTTTTTTTAACAAACTTGATCTGCGCACGCTATACGAGGATCTACATAAAAAATTTCAAGTCTCTAGCTCTTATAGGTTCTGAGAACGACGCGTTCACACATACGGACGGACGGACGGACGGACGGACGGACAGACGGACAGGGCTAAATCGACTCGGCTTGTCTCCCTGATCAAGAATATATATACTTTATGGGGTCTGCCACGCCTCCTTCTCCCTGTTACATACATTTCAACAAAAACATTATACCCTGATTTTCCCATTTTCAATGGGTTCAGGGTATAATAAATATAAAACTTACAAACAAATTTGGGGACTCTAGCTAGAAAGACGTGGGAGATATAATTTTATAACTAACATTCGATAATGTTTTTAATCGATAACAATAAAAATAAAATAGTTATCGACTTTTTTTAACAAACTCGATCTTTTCGTGCTATTCACGGACCTACATAAAAAATTTCAAGTCTCTAGCTATTGTAGGTTCTGAGAACGACGCGTTCATACATACGGACAGACGAACAGACGGACATGGCTATATCAGCTCGGCTTGTCATCCTGATCAAGAATATATATACTTTATGGGGTCTGCCACGCCTCCTTCTGACTGTTACATACATACAAAAACATTATACCCTGATTTTCCCATTTTCAATGGGTTCAGGGTATAAAAATATGTGTACAACCTACAAAAATATAAAAAAAGACACTTTTCATTAAGGAAAATAAAAAGCAAGTAAGAAAACTATAGTCGAGACCGCTCGACTAGGGTATACCCTGAACCCTGCGAAGAACCGCAATTTGTTGGGCGTGATAATGTCATCCATATGTATGTATGTGCCAAAGCATAAGTCTCTAGTATTTGATATACGGGAGTTACCAATTTGAGGCGAAGGGGGGTGGCACCCAAAATTTAACAAAAACCGAAATTGCTTAAGGCCTAAATAACACTAAATGCAAAATTTGAAGATTCTAGCTAGAAAGATGAATTAGATAGAATCTTATAGCTTAATTTAGATTTTCGTTTTTAATCGATAACAATAAAACGATAACAGTTATCGAATTTCTAAAACAAACTCGATCTTTTCGTGCTATACAGGAACTTACATAAAAAATTTCAAGTCTCTAGCTATTGTAGGTTCTGAGAACGACGCGTTCATACATACGGACAGACGAACAGACGGACATGGCTATATCAACTCGGCTTGTCATCCTGATCAAGAATATATATACTTTATGGGGTCTGCCAGGCCTCCTTCTGCCTGTTACATACATACGCCCTCCAACAAAAACATTATACCCTGATTTTCCCATTTTCAATGGGTTCAGGGTATAAAAATATGTGTACAACCTACAAAAATATAAAAAAGACACTTTTCATTAAGGAAAATAAAAAGCAAGTAAGAAAACTATAGTCGAGACCGCTCGACTAGGGTATACCCTGAACCCTGCGAAGAACCGCAATTTGTTGGGCGTGATCATGTCATCCATATGTATGTATGTGCTAAAGCATAAGTCTCTAGTATTTGATATACGGGAGTTACCAATTTGAGGCGAAGGGGGGTGGCACCCAAAATTTAACAAAAACCGAAATTGCTTAAGGCCTAAATAACACTAAATGCAAAATTTGAAGATTCTAGCTAGAAAGATGAATTAGATAGAATTTTATAGCTTAATTTAGATTTTCGTTTTTAATCGATAACAATAAAACGATAACAGTTATCGAATTTCTGAAACAAACTCGATATTCGCGCCCTATACAGGGACTTACAAAAATTTGAAGTTTCTAGCTATTGTAAGACCCAAATAACACTAAATGGATTAAATAGAATTTTATAACTAAATGAAGACATCGGTCTTTAATCGATAACATTAAAACGATGATAGTTATCGAACTTCCAAAGAAAATTAGTCTCTAGCTCTTACATCTTCTGAGATCGACGCGTTCAAACATACGGACAGGGCTAAATCGACTCGGCTTCTCTCGCTGATCAAGAACATATATACTTTCTTAAACTTTACAGTTATATTCTTAAACGTCCACTCTATGCACATGTCAAAAATTATTTGTCTACGGCCACTGGGGGCGTGGGAAATCAAAACTGAAACATCTGCAGCTTCTGAGCCAATAACGCGCCACATAATGACTTAGTGACCTTTGACCTTGTCTTTTGATTTGCCAAATTATATATATGTGTTTGAATAGAATATTTTATTAATACAAAATAACTAAATAAGGAAAATATAACAAAAATATTAACATGACCGCACCGGGGTTCGAGCCCACACCTCTACGCTCGCCAACGAACTTATGTATATCATATTTTCTGAGTTGCCACCTCTCTCATTTTGAGAGTTGCCACCTCTCTTATTTTGAGAGATACCACCTCTCTCGATTTAGGTGCGTGTTATTGCTAAGGTAAGGGTTCTAAGCTTCGATCCTAATTGAAACTGTCTGGCCACCTCCAATGAAAAGTTTTAATCTGCAGCTAATTTGAGCGGCGACAGTGGGGATTTAAGGTTAAATTTTAAATAATATAATGTGATAGATGCCCCTGTG
Organism: Drosophila paranaensis; assembly: GCA_035047545.1. Lineage (NCBI taxonomy): Eukaryota > Metazoa > Arthropoda > Insecta > Diptera > Drosophilidae > Drosophila > Drosophila paranaensis. The sequence continues at coordinate 133,309 of JAWNPL010000230.1, read as the reverse complement.
TGCTGCTGGGACGTGAAATAGTATATCGCTGTCGGTTGCGTCCAACAGCAACGTTCTTACTTGTTTGAATTGAATCTGGGTGCATTTCAAGTTGGTGGAATCCTTTTGCAAGGTCAATTGTTGTGAAATAATTGCATCTACCTAGTTTTCCTAAAATTTCGTCCATATTTGGTATTGGGTATCTGTCATTTATAGTTACGTCGTTTAATTTTCTGTAATCGATTACGATTCTAAATTTTTGTTTACCTGAAGCATCTTGTTTTTTTGGTACGATCCATATAGGACTACAATAAGGAGAATTGCTGGGACGTATAATACCTTGATCTAACATATCTTGAATTTGGTTTTCTACTTCTTGTTCGTAAGCTTGGGGGTAACTGTATGGTTTTGTATGTAATGGTGAATTGTGGGTAGTGTTGATAACATGTTTTTCTTGATTACTAAAACGAAGTTGGTCACCTTCTTTGAATTGAATGTGTTGATATTGTTTCAATAATTGTATCAAATTAAATTTTTCTTCTTCATTTAAATGTTCTAATCGGTAAGGGCTTGAATTTGTAGGCTTTTGATTTGTATACCCTGAACCCATTGAAAATGGGAAATCAGGGTATAATGTTTTTGTTGGAAGGCGTATGTATGTAACAGGCAGAAGGAGGCGTGGCAGACCCCATAAAGTATATATATTCTTGATCAGGAAGACAAGCCGAGTCGATTTAGCCCTGTCCGTCTGTCTGTCTGTCTGTCAGTCTGTCCGTCTGTCCGTATGTATGAACGCGTCGATCTCAGAACTTACAATAGCTAGAGACCTCAAATTTTTTTTGTAGGTCCCTGTATAGGGCGCGCATATCGAGTTTGTTTCAGAAATTCGATAACTGTTATCGTTTTATTGTTATCGATTAAAAACGAAAATCTAAATTAAGCTATAAAATTCTATCTAATTCATCTTTCTAGCTGTTATTTGGGTCTTACGCAATTTCGGTTTTTGTTAAATTTGGATGCCACTCCCCCTTCGCCTCAAATTTGTAACTCCCGTATATGCTTTGGCACATACATACATATGGATGATATGATCACGCCCAACAAGTTTGATCAAAATCGTTACTCTAGAAAAAAAGTTATTAAACATTTAATTTCCCATAACATTGCCATGCATAGCAGCCAAAGAACAGCTGACGCACCGACTTGCGCTTGTGTGTGCTTGCGCCTGTGTATGTGTGTGTGCATGTGTTGCTTGTAATGAACATATATATACTCATGTATATTAAAGAAACGAAGATTGCTTGGAATTGCGGTTCTTCGCAGGGTTCAGGGTATACCCTAGTCGAGCGGTCTCGACTAGAGTTTTCTTACTTGTTTTATTTTATTTTAGTTTGAATTTAGACAGCGTTCTTCATAAAGGTTTTTTTCCTGTAATAAGTTTATTAAAGATCTCAAATCGGGAATTTCGCAATTTATAATTCGAATGCAAATATTTGTAGGTAATTTTTTAATTAGGTCGTCAATACTAGTTTTAATTAACCGTGCATACAATGTTTTTTCGTCTAAATTATTTTCTAATTCTAGCTTACTCATCAATGTCTGTCTACGGTGTTCTGCTTCCTCCAGAAAAGCTCGCACGTTGCTTTTAAACGGGGTGCTCCTGAACTTCTCCAATAGGACGTGTTTTTTTGTTTGTGTTTTAAAGTTCAAAATCAGTTGTTTGCGAAATTCAGCCCATGTTGTCAGGTTGTTCATGGCAAGTGATAGCATGACTTCGGTCCGAAGAGTATGGACCTTTACCTAGCATCATTGGTGGTGTAAAGTGCTAGTAAGTCGTCGATTCGATTTATGAACGTATATAGAGCGTTCTTGTTTCCGGTGAATTTTTCCACATTTTTCAGTTAATTGATCACTTGTGTCATACTCGCATCAGAAAGGGGTGTTGTTGCATCTCCTTCCATTTTGTTATTTAATTTTGTTTTATTCTTGGTGGTTGGGTTTTTTTTTCAGTTTTTTTATTTATTATAAAATTGTTTTTGGGTCACTTAGTTTAACTCCAGTTTATTTGATTGTAATTGTTTTTCTTTGATTAGTTTTTTAATATTATTTAGGTATGTGGAACCTCACACTCCTGTTCAGGTTACGCTGCTCTAGCACCAGCTGCTGGCCGTACCTCTTTCCTCTGAATATCCTTGTAGAAGTCCCACGATGTCCGTTGTGTCCTTCATGTCCCTCGTTGACCTTCGTTGTCCTTCGTTGCACTTTACACTTTCACTCCCGTTGACACTCGACACTTTTACTTTTTATTGAAATCGACTGATCTAGTGCCGAGCCGCGGGCACCTTTTTAGCAGCGCCGCAGGCCCTGCTTCGACTCTGGAGCGGGGCCTGCCTCGGCTCTCTGTAGCGGGGCCTGTCTCCTCTTCGGGTCTGCCTTAACGGCAACATCGCCTGATTTTGTGCGACGCCAAATACGCGTGATCGCGTGGCAGCCTCTCATTGGCCGAAGCACCGTTATACGCCTGCAAGTGAAAGTAATAGCTACTTTCTCGCGGCTACGAACGGCACTTCGGCTAGCGGTGCACGATCAACGCAAAAAGTGCGACGCGAGTAAATCGCTGAATCAGTAAGAGCGAGCGAGGCGTTCCATCGCTCGCCTTTGACCCTCCAGTCGCGAGGGTCGCTCTTACCTTACTCGCGTCGCTATGTGGAACATTTATATGCCTGCATGCCCACCCATATAAATGCACAGCAAATACATGCAATTATACAGGTTGAGATGTGCCTGCATATAATGTTCCTCACAATATATATATATATATATATATATATATATATACAATCTTGAAAAAGACTTGCAAATATTTATTTCATTTATTTCACAATCACATACCAGAAAAGGGCCAATATGCCACAATCGTTTTTCGTCTTCTCTGTTGTTAGGCACAACACTTAATAATATTAATTATTAGAGCTTATTTTTACAGAGTTAACTTCACTAATAAAATATTTATATTATAAATAAATCCAAAATTTATATTTGTGATTAATTAATGTGCGTGCTGTCTTCAATCGTTCCGAAGAATTTGACGATCGCCAACAACAAATTATCACGGCGCTGTGCAAATGTGTCCCCATCTTATGTATTAAAATCTAATGAATAATCGAATAAATATACTCGCGCGCTGAGCCCAATTAACGATTAAAATAAATATTTTTCTTTGTCTCCAAAAAAGGCTTTTGTCTTAGCAATTCCTATTGGGCATATTTATATATTATATTGTACATTAATATTATACGTCAATGGCCAAGAGGCGAGCGCTACCCAAGCCGACACCCAATAATTGTCAAAAAATGTTGAGTTAAGTTTATTGTGTGGAGGATATGCAGAAAGATTAATTAAAACTTATTTAGGTAAACAGAAGATATTAAAACAAGTAAAAAACTCTCGTCGAGACCGCTCGACTAGGGGATACCCTGAACCCTGCGAAGAACCGCTATTAAAAGCATTCTTTGTTTCTTTTACATACGCATGAATATGCACGTACAGTACAACCAACACAATCACACGCACGCAAGTATGTGCCAAAGCATAAGTCTCTAGTATTTGATATACAGGACTAACAAAAATTTAAAATAACTTTAACAAAACGTTCGAAAATTTAGCAAAAACCGAAATTGCGTAAGACCCAAATAACACAAAATGCAAAATTTGAAGACTCTAACTATAAAGATGAACTAAAAAGAATTTTATAAGTGAAGATATCGGGTTTTAATCGATAACATTAAAACGATGATAGTTATCGAATATTTGAAACAAACTCGATCTTTTCGTGCTATACAGGAACCTACATAAAAAATTTGAAGTCGCTAGCTCTTATAGGTTCTGAGAACGACGCGTTCATACATACGGACTGACGGACGGACGGACAGACGGACGGACAGACGGACATGGCTATATCAACTCGGCTTCTCTCCCTGATCAAGAATATATATACTTTATGGGGTCTGCCACGCCTCCTTCTGCCTGTTACATACATTTTCACAAAACCATTATACCTTTTTTTCCCATTTTCAATGGGTTCAGGGTATAAAAAAATACATTTAGCCACATATCAAAATTATACGTTAGCAGCATCAAATATTGCAAATATTTTCATTGTAAGATCTCAATATATTTCTGCTTGAATAATTACATGCTAGTTAAGTTACCAACTTTCCTCGAGGTGGAGTAGCGAAGTTATTAAAAACGGCACGGGACGATCATGCGCAACCTAGGTTCGAGTCCCTGTGACATCGGACTTTTTTATTGAGTTTGAAATACGAACATTTAACTTCACTTTATTCTAAGAAATTTTGTAGGTGGTAATTATCATAGACACCCTGATTCGAATCTCGACGTCGGCAAACTTTTTATTTATTTATTTATTTTTTTCATGTTGACCAAAATAATTGGCACCACTGACTAGCAAAGACACGAACCGGCGAGTGTTGAAGTGTGTTTTCCAACTTTGAAAAATCAAGTCGATTTTTCTTTTATTCTTTTATTTATTTATTTGTTTCTTTTATTATTTCTTTAATTTATGTTAATAAAATATTCTTTTCAATACATATATATAATTTGGCAAATCAATAGACAAAGTCAAAGGTCACAGAGTCATTATGTGGCGAGTAATTGGCTCAGATGCTATAGATTTTTCTGTTGTGATTTGCCACGCCCCCAGTGGTCGTAGGCGCATAATTTTCGTCATGTTCATAGTGTGGGTGTTCAGGAATATAACTGTAAAGTTTTGATGCTTACACTCAAAAAATGCGAAAGTTACAGGGTATTTTTCTCTAAGTCACGCCCCTTTTGGGGCGTAATAATATTTTTTGGGGAATCGGTAGAGGAGGCCCCCAGTAACTTAGCATAGAATTGTGAACCTTCTACCACTAAAACTGTAGGAGATATAAGCAAATATTAGTTGCCACGCCCCCTGTGGGCGAAGATATATCCACCATAACTTTTCGATTGTGGGATGTTAACCCGAGTATATATACCAAGTCTCATGTCTCTAGCATTAATAATCAAAACATAACGAAACTAGTAAAATCACTATATATTCAGATCCGATTTGCCACGCCCCTAGTGGGCGTGGCCATAAAATTTTTGGGCGATCTTTATAGGATCGTAACAGTAGCCCACGTGCAAAATTTGGGCATTCTGCACCAAAACCTCGCTTCGCAAACGCAAAAAGCAAAAGCTTATCGGCAAACGCACAAAAAGCAAATAGTAAATACAAAAGCAAGCAAAACAAAACAAAAACCAAAAACAAACACACGACACAAACAGTTACATCGGGCTTGCGCCCAAAAACAACAACCATGCACGAACCACCGGACAAACGCAAAATCTACAACACAGAAGTAAACGAACCAAAATACATAGTGATAAAACGAAATGACAACGAATCATTCGAAAAGGTATCACCTTTCGTGATTAAAAAACAATAGATCATGCTTGCGGAGGGGAAGTGGAATCTTGCAAAAAAACAAGAGACGGCTCCCTTCTTATTAAAACTAAAACAAAATTACAAGTTTGGAAATTAATGAAACTCAATAAAATGACAGACATGGATATCACCACAACAGAACACAAAACACTAAACACTAGTAAAGGTGTAATTTACTGTAATGAATTGAGAAACATAAGCGAAACTGAAATACATCAAGAATTGAAAACACAAAACGTAAGTGAAGTGCGTAAAATTCTAAAAAGGCAAGCAAACAACATAAACAACGATAATAGTACACTGACAGAAACTGGACTGATAATAATTACATTTGAAACGCATAAAATACCCGAAAATATAAAAATTGGCTACGAAACCGTACGGGTGAGACCATATATACCACTACCACTGCGATGCAAGAACTGTCTTCGCTTTGATCACCCCACAGCTATATGCAAGAGCCCAGAAATTTGCAAAATTTGCTCAGAAACCAAACATACAAATGATAACGAACTCTGCAAAAATACTCAGAGCTGCATATATTGCAAAAACAACCCTGAAATAAACAATCACCATAGCCCACTCGACCGCAAATGCCCCACGTTCCTTAAGCAACAAGAACTAACAGCAATAAAAATAACCGAAAAAGTCGATCAGAAAACAGCCCAGAACATTTACAACAATAGACACAATCAACAGCTAAAAAACACCTACGCTAAAACACTTGCGCATTCAACACCACATACGACAACAACACACACCAATACACACACTAACACACACACCAACACATACATCATTCAAATGCGAAAAACAGACGGATCATGCGGCGGGTAGCTTTAAGTGCCCATCATATCGCGAAGCTGTCCAAAAAATGAAATGTTAAGATTTCTACAGCTAAACTTGAATCACTGCATAGCTGCTCAAGACCTGCTAGAGCAGACAGCGAGAGAAAAACTAATAGAGGTAGCTTTCCTCAGCGAGCCCCATCACTGCATGACCTACTGCCCCAGGTCATGGGCCACAGACACCAGTGGCAAAGCAGCGTTGTGGAAATGCGGCAACTCAGCAACGGGTTCGTGCGCGCACGATACGGCAGCATATGGATATATAGCTGTTACCTGGCCCCCCGCATGCAGATTAATGAATTCACGGAGGTGCTCGACGAGCTAGCCGAGGACGTAAGAGGTCGGAAGGCCTTGATAGCTGGCGACTTTAATGCATGGGCCATGGAATGGGGCAGCCTTGCAACAAACGCCAGAGGTCGCACTCTATTGGAAATCTTCGCGACGCTGGACGTGGCTCTGCTCAACTCTGGGCACGAGTACACATTCAGTAGGGCTGGACATGGGTCCATAATCGACCTTACATTCGTCGCTTCGTCCCTCTTTCGAGAGGCAAAATGGTGCATCAGCGAAAGGTATACGGGCAGCGATCACTCTGCGCTTCTATTCACGATCGGCGAGTCATCTGGCAGGGCGCCAACTCTGTGGAGGGAAGGGTATCGCCGACAGCCTTCTCGAAGGGTATCCAGTCGCTGGGTACATCTGGCAACGCTGAGGCCAAAGCGTGCCAAATGACTAGCCAAATACAGAGCGCCTGCAAAGCTAGCATGCAGCGGCGAAATCAGTTCACGCATCACCAAGCGCCTATGTACTGGTGGAATGAGCAGATAAGCAACTTTCGGAGTATATGCGTACAAGCGAGACGAAGCTATCAGCGGGCTCGTGGAAGGCTTACCAGGTGGCAAGACGGCAGCTGAAGAAGGCCATTCTGACTAGCAAACGGCACTACATCCTAGATCTATGCGACTCCGCCGAAGCTGACCCTTGGGGCAGAGCATACAAAACGGTAGTCAAAAGACTCTACGCTGGCAAACCAATGCAGCCCACGGATCGATTAGAGCTTAAGTCAATCGTGGAAGCGCTATTCCCAGATAGACTGAGCTCCATTCATGGTCATGACTCTACACCAGCAAGCCAGGATTTGAGCAGCTCTGATGCAGCTCTAGTTACTGATGAGGAAGTTATGGCTGCTGCCAGGAAACTAAGACCCAACTCTGCCCCTGGCCCAGACGGGATTCCCAATAGGGTTGCTCTGCAACCAGGGACGTTTCTTAAGTTATTTAATACATGTTTAATTCAAGAAACGTTCCCTGCATGCTGGAAGATACAGAACCTGGTATTGCTTCCCAAGGCTGGAAAACCACTGGAGGAGCCATCATCCTACAGGCCAATTTGTCTCTTGGACACCTTGGGAAAGGTGTTCGAAAAATTGGTCTGTTCCAGACTGGAGGCCGCAATCGCAAGCGCTGGCAGCCTGTCCCCAAACCAATTTGGGTTCCGGAAAGCCTTGTCAACGACGGATGCGTTGAGCAAAGTTGTTGGCCTCGCAACCTCCGCCATACAAGGTACCAGATGGAAGCACGGGTCGAAGCAGTATTGTATCATAGCGACTCTAGATGTGAAGAATGCATTCAATACAGCTAGCTGGGATATGATACTAGATGCCATGGCACAATATAATATCCCTAAATATCTTAAAGAGATAATAAAGAGCTACTTCAGAGGAAGGACACTTATGTATAATACGAGGGAGTGAGTCCAAACTCACATGGTGTCAGCTGGAGTCCCCCACGGATCAGTTCTGGGGCCTCTCCTATGGAATACTATGTACGACGGCGTACTGCGCCGGGAGCTACCAGTGGGTGCGCACACCATTGGCTTTGCTTATGATGTCGCCGTCGTCGCCATAGGAAAGGAGCTGAAAGATACTGAGGATATGTGCAGCGCAAGTATCAGCCACATTCGAGACTGGTTGACAAGAGCCGGAGTTAACCTAGCGGCCCACAAAACGGAGGTCGTCCTAGTCAGCAGTCGCAAGATAGTGGAAACGGCCCATATAAAGATTAAAAACATCAGTATTGCGTCAAAGAGGGCGATTAAGTATCTTGGGGTCATGATTGACACAAGGTTGACCTTTCGTGAGCACTTGGAATACGTGCATAAAAAAGCAGCCGATTCGTGTAGAGCACTCTCCCGAATCATGCTGAACACACGGGGACCAAAGCAACAACGACGCCTTCTTCTTATGAGCGTCGTGAGGTCCATCATCCTTTACGCAGCGCCAATCTGGTCAAGAGCAATGGCCACTCCCAGCTACAGCAGAGGTATTCGAGCCACCTACCGATTAAGCGCAATCCGAGTCATCTGTTCATTCCGAACAGTCTCAGATGACGCTGCGCTTGTCATAGCCGGAATGCTTCCACTGGAGGATCTGGTCGCCGAAGTCGTGGAGCGCAGTACAAACGAACCTGTATGCGGCCCACGTAATGCATCCAGGGCGAACAGCATTTCACGATGGCAAAGGAAATGGGACAACTCGACGAAAGGACGATGGACGCACTCGCTCATACCGCAGCTATTTGAAACGGTTTGGCCACGACGACTCAGACGAGTGTAACTGGTGTGGACAAGGAGTAGTGGAAGACGCTAACCACTTTTATGTATTTATTTTTTAAGAGCAAATAAATGAATATAAAAAAAAAAAAAAAAAAAAAAAAAAAAAAAAACATCATTCAAGACCCAACACACACACACACACACAAAGCAGCACACCGCAACCAGAAACCTCCCCACCTACAGTTACAACACCGAACCCCAAATTGTCCACAGTACAATCAACCACAGCACGATCAACCGAAACAACATCCACACAGCAACAAAGAAAACAACAACAGCAGAAAGCATTTACAGAAGCCATGGAAACAGACGGTTACTCTTCCTCCATCGGAAACAAATGCTATACATCACAACACACTGAAGATCTAAAAGTAAAAATATTTCCTAACGATAAATCTAACCCCTTAGCTACTACATGAGTGTTCAGTTAAAATCTCAACTCTCTAGCCCTTCTAGAAGAAGTGTTTCTGAGATACAGGAAAATTCATTTTCCGATTTGCAACGCCCCTAGTGGGCGTATCGGGAAAATCTTGACACTTTATCAGACGAGGATATACACGAGTATATATTTCAAATTTCAAGTCTCTAGCTTCAATAGCGTCGAAATGGTTTGCGTTCATACGGACAGACGGACGGACAGCATAACGGACATTCCACAAACCCAACATACTATATCACTACGTGAAATAATATAAAAACAAAAGTCCCAAGCAAGAACCAACATATAAACAACAGCGACAGCGAATCCATCTAAAACAAAAACAAAAAAAAAGAAACAAATTTTATTCTCACTCAAACTATATACTCACCTTTAAATCTAACTCATAACAAAACAAACAATCAATCTAATACTCCAAAAAATTTTAGCAATGCTAAAAATTATACAATGGAACATGTAAGGATATACAAACAACTACAATGAACTTTTAATTATAATGAAAAAATACTCACCACAAATCATATGTATCCAAGAAACCCACTATTACAATAAACATACCCCTATTCCCGTCCCAGTAAATTACCAAATTAACAATAATACAGGCTCCAACCGATTTGGAGGCGTAGCCATACTAATTCACAATTCCCTACAACACAAGAAATTAACCCAACCAACCAACACCAGCCACTTCGAAACTCTCAAAATAGAAATCCTCTCCAAAATGAAAATCAATATTTTCTTAACATACATCCCCCCCAACAATAAATTTTCAACTAATACCTTAAGTGAACAATTTGAAAGACAAAGCAACAATATGAATCAAATCATACTAGGTGATTTCAACAGCCGACATAGCAACTGGGGATCACCGGTAGACAACAAAAGAGGCAGAATCCTAGCCAAATTCGCTCAGACTGCCAACCTAAATATACTCAACGACGGCTCCCCAACACACTTTTCCACACACAATACGTTCACCCCCATAGACATATCCTTATGCTCGCCCCAACTCACCCCCTTCACAAACTGGAAAATAATTGACGACCTTCATGGAAGCGATCACTTTCCAATCCTAATCTCTCTATTCCCACAACCTCAAAGAATAAATTTCCCCCATCCCCTATTCAAAATAAAAGACGCCAACTGGCCCCTTTTCACAAAATTAACCAAAGACATAAATGAACGCATTCCAAAAAGCAGTAACATCAATAAAGAAGCTGCAATAATTAACAAAATAATCCTAAAAGCCGCCCATCACAGCATACCACAAACGGCCCCACACCACAACAACAAAAACACCCCCTGGTGGAATAAGAGTAAATAAATTTAAAACATGACAAAATTTTAAACACAACAACAACACTAACAATCTAATAACCTACAAACGTGCAAATGCACTCTTCCGAAGAGAGCTACAAAAATAAAAAAAAACAAGCACTAACAGATTTCACCTCTGCAATAGAACCCAATACCCCTTCAGACAAAATCTGGGCAAACATCCGACGTCTCTGCGGACTTAACCCAAGTAAAAACATACACTGCATTACAGACACAACCAACAACTTGCCCACGACAGATACTACTCACATAGCTCATCTCTTTGGGCAACACTGGTCAAACCAATCTGAAGACAACAACTTTAGCCAAACATACACTACAAACAAATACGCTGACTATATACCCAGTTCGACGGCACAAGCAATCGAATCACCCTTAACCCAGCCTTAACCGAATATCCTACCCAATGATCAAAAACACCTCCCACACCTTGAAAAATAGAATCACCAACCTAACCAACACAATATTTAATAGCTTCATCCCCCAATCCTACAAAACCAGCCTAGTCATTCCTGTCCTTAAGCCCAACACAAATAAAACATTACTTAATAGCTACAGACCAATTTCCCTCAATTGCTGCTTATCCAAAACGCTGGAAATAATAATTGCGAACACCTCCGTCATTGCCCTTGACTTCTCAAAGGCCTTCGACAGAGTTGGTGTGCACTCAATAGTTGAAGAATTAATCAAATGGAAAATCGGCCCAAAAATTCTAAATTTCATAAAAAATTTCATGTCCAACCGTAAAATAAAAATAAAAATAAAAAATACAATAAGCTCCCCATATACACTACATCCCATCTCCCAAGGTTCACCAATATCAGTTATCCTCTTCCTTATTGCATACAATAAACTCTCCAACATCATATCCCTCCAAAAAGAAATACACTTCAGCGCTTACGCTGACCACTTTTTCCTAATAATCCCTCTTAACAATAAAAAAAAATCAAAAATATAACTTGGACAGCCTCTTTTATAAAATTCACGAGTGGTGTTCATATTCTGGAGCATCACTCTCCATCGAAAAATGCCAACACCTCCATATCTGCCGTAAGCACAACATACCCACAATAGAACAAAAAAGAGACTTTATTACAACCAAAGCATACAAAACATTATTACACAGCACTAACTCACAGCTCCACAAACACATTAAACGAAATTGCTACCAAAAAAGAAGCAAATTAACATCAACACTTGAAAAAATAATAACATCATGCAAAGAGTACAATATCCCCTACCTCCCACTCCCCTAACAAAAAAATTACTCCTCAATGGTCATTTCCCCCTTCCTTAATCGACACTACGCTAAAAAAATGTAACAAATCAAACACACCACCAATCGCATACAGACAACAATTTCTCGAACTCAAAGACAAATACAAAAACCACACATTCATATATACAGACGGCTCACTTCAAAACAACACAGCCACCTTTACGATCACAACAGAGGTCGAAGTCCTACAAAGATGCATCCTACCCCATTACTCATCTATCCTATCCACCGAAACCATAGCCATCCTTCATGCAATAGAGTTAATCCAAAAAAGAAGAGAAGGAAACTACATAATCTGCTCCGACTACATAATCTGCTCCATTAAATCCATTTCCAACATTAACAACAACAACCTATACCCTATAACCATAAGAACCCTACTAACAAAATCTGCACCAAAAATAAAGCTCCTCTGGATACCCAGTCACTACGGCATTGAAGGGAATGAGCTAGCCGACAGTACTGCCAAAACAACATTAAGAATGCCACTTCACTACACACCCAACTTTAACACAACAGATATCAACAAAGTCATAAAAAACATACTTTCACAAAAACTAAAAAACACTGCAACAGTTGGTACAAACAAATAAACACAAATTTAATAAACGCAAATAACTTCGTAAAAATTATTAACCAAAAAACTATTACACGTAGAGATCAAACTAAAATAATACGACTCAGACTAGGATACACATTATTCTCAAAACAAATTCATTTCAATCCCGACAAAATCCTTCCATGCCCAAACTGCTACACCACCACAGACCTCACCATCCAACACATATTCAACTGTCCCGCTACATCACACCTTAAAACCCTAATCTTCCAAAACAACTGTCCCATGTCTATCCTTGCAAACCCCTCATAAGAAAATATATTTTATATATATATATAAAAATATTAAAATGTATAACTTAATATAAATATATAAATATATGTATGTATATATGTAAATAAGTAAGCAAGCCGAAGGCCCCAGCAGCCAGTGATTTAAAAATTAGGTTAGCTGTAATTTCAATTGCTGCTAAATCTTACAAATAAATAAATAAATAACAAAAATATCAACATGACCGCACCGGGGTTCGAGCCCACACCTCTACGCTCGTCAACGAACTTGAATCACATTTTCAGAGTTGCCACCTCTCTCATTTTGAGAGTTGCCACCTCTCTCATTTTGAGAGATGCCATCTCTCTCGAATTAGGTGCGTGTTTTTGCTAAGGTAAGGGTTCTAAGCTTCTATCCAAATTGAAACTGTCTGGCCACCTCCAATGAAAAGTTTTAATCTGCAGCTAATTTGAGCGGCGACAGTGGGGACTTAAGGTTAAATTTTAAATAATATAATGTGATAGATGCCCCTGTGGGCTGCTGGGACGTGAAATAGTATTTCGCGGTCGGTTGCGTCCGACTGCAACGTTCTTACTTGTTTTGAACTTGGATTTACCATAGAAAATAGATAAGTCAAAGGTCTGGGATCAGCTTTAATTGTAAAATGTTTGCCATATATATATGGTCTAAAATGTGTTATTGCCCAATGTATTGCTGCTAATTCTTGTTCTGTAGTACTCTTATCGCGTTCACCTTTAGTGAATGCTCTTGACGCATATGCAACTGGAAGTTAGAGTCCATTATAGTTTTGAGTTAAAACTGCTCCACATGCTTGCTTGCTTGCATATGTGATTATGCAAAATTCTTTGCTAAAATCTGGGTACTCTAAATTTGGTTGAACAAGTTTATTTTTTAGATAATTGAATGATTTTTCACACTCTGATGTCCATTTAAATGGGACATTCTTTTTACCAGAGCTCGCAAATAACAGTTGAGCATTTTGCCCGGTCTTCGAATAACAGTTTTCACTGAGTATTTGACGAAAATGTTCGCGAGCGACCCAAAAACCTCGGTCTTCGCTCAGTTCGCTCGCGCTCGGACTACAACCGTTTTTTTTCGTTTCTCATTTGTTGCGGTCAGACCGCGAGCGAACGCTTGAGTAAAATTAAGAAAAAGGTCTTTGAGCGACTGATGCATGTTCATGTGCGATGCAAACGTACTTTGTGTATGGTATTAATCAAAGTACTCAAAATATTCTTGCGTCGCAAGTTCGTATCTTACATTTACTAAATATTTTAATTTTTTAATGATATCAAGCTTAAACTGCCACATTTAAATGCGCTTGCACAGGTAGTTCTAACCAGTAACTTATTTTTAGCCCTGCATTTCATATTAAATGAACTGCGAAGTTCAATAAGCGCAGACAATTTAAATGTATAATTAGTTATTTAACTTAACAATAGGCAGTATAAGTTTAGTACTAGTTAAATAACATCTTAATACGAAAAAAAAAATAATTTTTTTTCAACAAGGCAAATTAATGTAAGAGTGCCAAAAGACCTTTTGCATTGAGTTTTTCGGTCATTTGCTCACTTGCTGAGGCTCAGCTCGGGAACAAAAAATTTTCCGCTCGCGAACAGATGCTCAGCAATAACGATCGACGCAAAAACCCAAAAAACAACCCTCATGCGAATACCGATTCAGACATGAAAAAATCGCTCTTGCTCAGAGCAAGAGCGGAATATTTTCTATTTTTCGCCCCTGACTTTGAGAGTGACGAAAAAACGCTCAACTGTTATTTGCAAGCTCTGTCTGCGTCCGTAGGGACTGGATAGTCACATTTCTTGTCATCTGGCAAGATTCCTTTATCTGTGCATCTGTGACCTAAAAATGTCACCTCGTGCATAAAAAATTAGCATTTCTCTGGATGTAATTTCAGATTATGTTTTCTGCAAAGTTTGAAAACATCTGTTAAATTTGTAATCATATGTTGTTAAGAACAACCTATAACAATTAAATCATCCATATAAAGGAAAGCTTGTGAAGGCTCAAGGCCTGAGAATGCTATTGTCATCATTCTCTGAAATGAATTAGGCGCTATTTTTAAACCAAATGGTAATCGCGTGAAGCGATAAAACCATTGCTTGTTGAAAAAGATGTTATATTTCTTGAGTTTTCCTCAAGTTCAATTTGGTGGAAACCTGACATTAAATCAAGGCATGAAAAATATTTAGCTCGACCCAATTGATCAAGAATATCGTTAATTCTGGGGAGTGGGAATTTATCGGACAGCAATTTTTTGTTTATTTGACGATAGTCAATTACTAATCGCCATTTTTTCTCTTTATTGCCCGGAAGGGCTTTCTTTGGAACTAGTAAAAGTGAGCTGTTATATGGTGATACAGACGGTTCGACAATATTTTGTTCAATTAACTTTCCAACTTGATGCTGGATTTCTTCTGTTTGGCTATGCGGACATCGATAATTTTTCACATATACTGGGGCATCATCTATAAGTCTCAATTTTTGCTCATAAAAAATGTTTGTAGTGATTGGTTCGGTTTCAAGTGCGAACACGTCACTATACTGGGTGCATAGTTTTTCTAATTGTTTTTTAAATAATGCTGGGAAATTTTTCTTTAATTTCTTAATTACAGTCTCCTTTCTATCATCTTTAGGATTTTTAACTACTTCGTAGCTCGAAAGTGATTCAAATTTTAAGTTATGTATGCCTACCATCTGGCATGTATCTGTTGTATTTAGGAATCGGACAAAAGCATTTTGGGCTGTTGCAATAGTGTTTGCAACAGAATTTTCTTTTATTATTGAAATATCAGCACCCGTATCAATAAAAAATGTGATTTTTTTATTTGTTTCGACATTTTTGAATGATACGAAATTATTAAGACTTAAATTGACGGTGTATATTTTACATTTTAACCCTGAGTATCTGGAGGTGTCTGGGAGTTTCCCGAAGTTGTTTGAGTTACTATGACATTGTTGAAATTCCCTTTATTGGAATTTACACGGCTTCTAGAGTTTCCTCTATAATTTCCTTGGCCTCTATTAAATTTGTTGCCGTTATTTCGGTAACCGTAGTTTTGGTTATTACCTCTGCCACGGTAATTACCTCGGTTATCTCTTTTGTAGCCATTTTGGCACTGTTGTACAGTACAGTACAGTATTGGACTCTCTTGTTACTTCCGTGCAACTGTTTACAAATTTTGACACTGCATCATTGATGTTTGTGAATGTGCCTGCTTACATTATAAGTTTTACCCTATCAATTGAGCAGTTTTGTGACATAGCTTTCACAGCTGTTGTGGTTGTATACTTGTTTGCAAGTACTTGTCTTAAACCTTCAGGAATGTAGGCTCCTTCAAGTGTCTTTGCCAATTTTTCCACCTCTTGGGTGCACTGGTTAGCTGTCTTCTTCTTTTGTTGAAGATTAAGGAGCTTAGCAGATATTACCTCTACCGATTCTCCTTTGAATTCTTTTGCTAGTTGAGCGATTATTTCAGCAACTGTTTGCTCATTACTGATTAGGTTTCTTGTATGGCCTTTGAGCTTAGATTTTATAAGGTTTACAGCAATTCGCTCGTGTGCGCCTTTAAAATTTTGTAAGAGATTCAAATAATCTAAAAAACTTTGTAGATTTTCAGGCTTTCCATCACACTCTGGTATCAAAGATGTGGCTAGTCTGATAAATTCTACTTCAGTTTGAGCCATATTTGCGTGTTCTTCTTTTTTGATGTCAATCAAGTCGTATGCATTCTCTTCCAGTGTTTCTATATCACTGTCAGATTCTGAATCGCTTGATTGTATCGATTCGTCTAAATCTTTTAATTGCTTGGAATTAAATTCAGCCAATTGATTTAGACATTTGGGCGCATTAATTACAATGTGTCGTCTTTTAGCGACAGAAATTAATCTTGTGTTCAAGGATTTTATGACCCTCAAACATTTTTCCCTGTACACCGTTATTCTTATTTCATACCTATTAACTAGTGTTACTATGTATATTATTGTATTCTCTTATTATAACATCTAAATGGTTGACTAATGTTTCAATTTTTATATCTTTGTTGATGCATTTATATGATTTTTCAAATTTATTACGAAATGCGTCTATTTTTTCGCAATTTCGTTCCATTCCATTGTTTAATGGAATTTTATTGTTGTAAACGAACCAACCATGTAGTTGTTACACCTAAAAATTGGTTATATTGTTTAAATCTTATCTAACTCCTGTGCTCGGCTCAAATATTTTTATACCCTGAACCCATTGCAAATGGGAATTCAGGGTATAATTTTTTTGTTGAAAGGCGTACGTATGTAACACGCAAAAGGAGGCGTGGCAGACCCCATAAAGTATATATATTCTTGATCAGGATGACAAGCCAAGTTGATATAGCCATGTCCGTCTGTCCGTCCGTCCGTCTGTCCGTCTGTCCG
Source organism: Drosophila paranaensis (assembly GCA_035047545.1). Lineage (NCBI taxonomy): Eukaryota > Metazoa > Arthropoda > Insecta > Diptera > Drosophilidae > Drosophila > Drosophila paranaensis. The sequence continues at coordinate 116,038 of JAWNPL010000230.1, read as the reverse complement.
TATGTATGAACGCGTCGTTCTCAGAACCTACAATAGCTAGAGACTTGAAATTTGTTATGTATAGCACGAAAAGATCGAGTTTGTTTCAGAAATTCGATAACTGTTATCGTTTTATTGTTATCAATTAAAAACGAAAATCTAAATTAAGCTGTAAAATTCTATCTAATTTATCTTTCTAGCTAGAGTCTTCAAATTTTGCATTTAGTGTTATTTGAGCCTTACACAATTTCGTTTTTTGTTAAATTTTGGATGCCACGCCCCCTTCGCCACAAATTTGTAACTCCCGTATATCAAATACTAGAGGCTTGTGCTTTGGCACATACATACATATGGATGACATGATCACGCACAATTGATCAAAATCGTTTTTCTAGAAGAAAAGTTATTAAACATTTAATTTCCCATAGCATTGCCATGCAAAGCAGTCAAAGAACAGCTGACTCAGCGACTGGCGTTTGTGTGTGTGTGCGCCTGTGAGTGTGTTGCTTATAATGAACATACATATACATAAGTATATAAAAGAAATTTAGAATGCACGGTATAGCGGTTCTTCGCAGGGTTCAGGGTATACTATAGTCGAGCAGTCTCGACTAGAGTTTTCTTACTTGTTTTGTTTTAATTTTTTTTCGGCAAATTTACTTGGTTGGCATGCTTCTTGCTGCTGCTACTGCTGCTGCCTCAAATTCAGTTCAATTCATTGATAAATGCACTTTTTAATTTTATATGTGTTTACCGTATTTATTTATTTATGAATGAAATAAACGCACTTCACCGCACCGCTGTCACGGTCGCCATGTAGTTTCTTCGGTTTTACTGCCAATGAAACACTTGAGCTTCCGCTCGCTTTTGCCTTTTGTTTCTGAATGATTCTTTATTTTAGGTTTTTAATAAGCTTAGCCTAAATACATAATGTATATATAAAAGAGTTCTGCCGCTGAGAGCAGCGACAGAATGGGAGAGCGTAGCATATATACATATGTATGTATATGCAGACGGCATACACATAAAGGCATAAATGCTTATGCTGCAGATCTCACGCTGCAGGCCCGTCCACATATAGCCGGATCATATGACGGCTTATGTGCGGATGTCTTACGTAAACACAGCGACAAAGTGCCACTGTGTATATGAGTGCAATACTCTAACTTTAGGTTGAGCATATGACACCAGATATTGTATACACTACAATACTTTGGGCATATGCTTATTTAACGTATAATATGCTACAATATATACCAAGTCTCAAGTCTCTAGCATCAATAGTGCACAAAATGTAACACAATTAGTAAAATCATTATATATTCAGATCCGATTTTCCACGCCCCCAGTGGGCAAGGCCATATAAATTCTAAAGCGATCTTCATAGGATCGAAACAGTAAACCACGTGACAAATTTGGGCGTTCTAGCTTTAAAACTGTAGAAGATACAGTTTGACCCGATTAGCCACTCCCCCAATGGGCGTATATATATATCCGCCATAGCTTTTTGATTTTGTGATGTCGACGTGAGTGTTCAGTTAAAATCTCAATTCACTAGCCCTTATAGAAATAGTGTTTCTGAGATACAGGAAAATTCATTTTCCGATTTGCCGCCCCTTGTGGGCGTATCGGAAAAATCTTGACACTTTATCTGACGAGGGGACACACAAGTATATGTTTCAAATTTCAAGTCTCTAGCTTCAATAGCGTGGAAATGGTTTGCGTTCATACGGACAGACGGACGGACAGCATTACGGACATTGCACAAAACCAATATACTTATCTCACTTCGTGAATAAGTATAAAAATCAAGAGTGAAACAAATTTAATACTTAATAATAACAAGTAAGAAAACTCTAGTCGAGACCGCTCGACATGGGTATACCCTGAACCCTGCGAAGAACCGCAACTCCAAGCAATCTCCGTTTCTTTAATATACATGAGTATATATATGTTCATTACAAGCAACACATACACACACACATACACAGGCGCACGCACAAACAAGCGCAAGTCAGTGTGTCAGCTGTTCTTTGGCTGCTATTTGCATGGCAGTGTTATGGGAAATTAAATGTTTAATAACTTTTTTTCTAGACCAACGATTTTGATCAAACTTGTTGGACGTAATCATGTCATCCATATGTATGTATGTGTCAAAGTACAAGTCTCTAGTATTTGATATACGGGAGTTACAAATTTGAGGCGAAGGGGGCGTGGCATCCAAAATTTAACAAAAACCGAAATTGCGTAAGGCTTACATAACACTAAATGCAAAATTTGAAGACTCTAGCTAGAAAGATGAATTAGATAGAATTGTATAGCTTAATTTAGATTTTCGTTTTTAATCGATAACAATAAAACGATAACAGCTATCGAATTTCTGAAACAAACTCGACAGTTTTGTTCTATACAGGATTCTACATACAAAATTTCAAGTCTCTAGCTTTTATAGGTTCTGAGATCTACGAGTTCATACATACGGACAGACGGACGGACGAACGGACGGACGGACAGACGGACATGGCTATATTAATTCGACTTGTCTCCCTGATCAAGAATATATATACTTTATGGGGTCTGCCACGCCTCCTTCTGCCTGTTACATACATTTTCACAAAACCATTATACCCTGATTTCCCATTTTCAATGGGTTAAGGGTATAACAAGTAAGAAAACTCTAGTCGAGACCGCTCGACTAGGGTATACCCTGAACCCTGCGAAGAACCGCAATTCCAAGCAATCTCCGTTTCTTTAATATACATAAGTATATATATGTTCTTTACAAACAAAACATACACACACACATATACAGACGCAAGCACTCACAAGCGCAAGTCGTTGCGTCAGCTGTTCTTTGGCTGCTTTGCATGGCAATGCTATGGGAAATTAAATGTTTAATAACTTTTTTCTAGAGTAGCGATTTTGATCAAACTTGTTGGACGTAATCATGTCATCCATATGTATGTATGTGCCAAAGCACAAGTCTCTAGTATTTGATATACGGGAGTTATAAATTTGAGGCGAAGGGGGCGTGGCATCCAAAATTTAACAAAAACCGAAATTGTGTAATGCTCACATAACACTAAATGCAAAATTAAGATACTCTAGCTATAAAGATGAATTATATAGAATTATATAACTGGGCATCGATTTCGTTTTTATTCGATAACATTAAAATTAAGACAGTTATCGATTTTTTTTTAACAAACTCGATCTTTTCGTGCTATACAGGAACCTACATAAAAAATTTCAAGTCTCTATCTCTTGTAGGTTCTGAGAACGGACGGACGGACAGACGGACAGACAGACATGGCTATATCAACTCGGCTTGTCATCCTGATCAAGAATATATATACTTTATGGGGTCTGCCACGCCTTCTTCTGCCTGTTACATACATACGCCTTCCAACAAAAACAATATACCCTTAATTCCCATTTTCAATGGGTTCAGGGTATAATAACATATTTCTTAGTAAATCAACATTAATAAGTAATATAAAATTTTATTTCAACAAAAATTGACATTTTCATTAACATCTTTACCATCCATGTCTACGTTTTAGAAAATATTAGAGTCATCTGCACAGCGGTAAGACACGACACACAAGCTGTTCTCATAATTGTAAATGGTGTACAGCGTGTAGAAACGAGAAAACTAGTGTAATCACTCACGAAGTGTACTTCGTTTTAGTGTTCTCATTTTAGACGAGAACAGTAGAAATGTTGTTCTCTCTCGATTTTTCTGTACACTGGAAAATACTGCACAGAAAAAAAATTAATGCATTTTCCAGGGTTTATCTCGTGGTAGAGCATTCCTGGCAGCCGAGGCTCACATCCTTGCACCAGGTAGGTTGGACTGTATTCGCTGCTCTCTGAAGGGCTCAGATTTGCTCCCCGTCCAAATATTGCACAATGATGGTTTTTCGCATACGGTTTGTACGCTCCGTGTGAGCGATGGCTTTATGGCGCGATTAATTGAAGATCCTATCCTATTTCCTTACAGAACGCCATAAACTGTTCGAACACAACAGTATGTGGCACTTAAAATCGCGCCAGGTTCATCGTCTTCGCTTTTCGGAGCGGGGACAGCTCACCCACTTTCTGAGGTCGTCAAAGAACGCGAAGAGCGTAGTGTGACCCTATATTAACCTTTTGAAAGGTCCGATTCTACACACAATACCTTGAATGGCTCTTGGTGCTTTCAATTGGCTCAGCTTAAACCGCTAAACAAAATTTCGCAATTGAGCACGTGTTTATATAAATATATAGGAAGAGCCCTGACAATGATAACTCAGATGACAGTGTTCCTGATCCTTTGATGTCCAGCAGAATGTTAATGATGACATTCGAAAATGACCCTGAGAAGCTGTTCCTTGACACGCAGAGTAGGTGTTTCGGGTGAATCTGCGGTGCAGGTGATATTACTTGTTACCTGATGATATGTGACGACGTCGAATTCGTTTCCATCCAGATAACGAAGCTTTCGTATCGAAACCTGAAAGGCATCATTTTAAAGGGTTTAAGCTCTCTCCCCGGAACAGTGAATGTGCATTGTCTGCTATCTGTGCTATCGGTGCGGTGACAATACGTTGAGCTCACAAAACTCCGTGTCACTCCCATGTCGTCCCCTTCTATGCCGATTGTAGCTACGCTCAGTGGGGCCTTTGCTAATTGCAATGCTGCAAAAATCATAGCTTTTGAACAGAGCAAGATATTTGACAAAGAATTCGTTAAACTTTAGAGTGAGTCTCCGCATAAGGAGATCCGTCAACAGGGCGCCTAACAGTCTTAGGTCAAATATGAAAAATGGGATTTCGGTCGATATACCCTGAACCCTGCGAAGAACCGCTTTTCCAAGCATTCTTTGTTTCTTTTATATACACATGCATATGTACGTTCATTACAAGCAACACATACACAAACACGCACAGGCGCAGTCTTAAAATTTTGCATTTAGTGTTATTTAAGCCACAATTTCGGCACATTTGGCACATACATACACATATATGGATGACAAGATCAACTAGTTTGATCAACAACGTTCGTCTAGAAAAAGTTATTAAATATTTAATGTCTCATAAAGCGCTGTTGCTGGGTCAAAATGCACAGATAGCAGACTGTGTGCTTGTGGGCGCGTCTGTGTGTTTGTGTATGTGTTTATTGCTAGATACATACACAAGTAACGGAGAATGTTAGTAGTTCTTAGGAATCGCAAGGTTAAGGGGATCTTCTAGTCGAGCAGTCTCGACTAGAGCACTCTGACTTGTTTAATTTTCCATGTGCTTAGAAATGCAGTGGTGATGATAGTAGGACCGTCGACCATAGATACCCAAGGTTCGAATCTCGGCGACGTCGTGCTTATTGTTTTTATACCTTAAGCCCATTTAAAATGGGAATCAGGGTATAATGGTTTTGTTGAAATCCATGTAACAGGCGTGACAGACCCCATAAAGTATATATTATCAGGGACACAAATTGAGTCGATTTAGCCCTGTCCGTCTGTGCTCATGTATGAACGCGTCGATATCTGAACTTATACAACAATCGATAACTATTTTCAGTTTCATGTTATCGATTTAAAAGGAAAACTTAAATTCAGTTATAAAATTCTATTTAACTCATCTTTCGAGCTAGTGTCTTCAAATTCTGTTTTTCACGTTTCGTGTGAACCTTATAAAAATTCGATTTTTCTTAAATTTTGGATGACACTCCTTCTCCGCACATATAAAAGAAACGGTTCAGGGTATAACCTTGTCGAGAGGTCTCGACTAGAGTTTCTTACTTGTTTTTTTTTTTCTTGTTGACAAAGCTAATTGGTAAGACTGACAAGCATCGCCAAGCAGTACCAAGGATTGTCATGCAGTGCAAATGATGTGGCGGCGTAAGTAAAATAAGTATATTGGTTTTGTGCAATGTCCGTCATGGTGTCCGTCCGTCTGCCCGTCCGTCCATCTGTCTGTCTGACCGTATGAACGCAAACCATTTCCACCCTATTGAAGCTAGAGACTTGAAATTTGTAATATTTACTCGTGTATACTCTCGTCAGATAGTGTCAAGATTTTCCCTCACGACGATATAACAAGATCAAAAAGCTATATATATATATACATACCATCCTATAAAGATCGCCCAAAAAACTGTATAGCCACGCCTACTAGGGGCGTGAGAAATCGAATCTTGATAAGTAGTGATTTTACCCATTCAGTCATAATTTGAGCACTATTGATGCTAGAGACTTGATACTTGGTATATATACTCGAGTTAACATCCCACAATCGAAAAGTCATGGCGAATATATCTACGCCCACAGGGGGCATGGTAAATAGTATGAGCTTATATCTCCCACAGTTCTGTTGCTAGAAGCTTCAAAATTGGATGCTAAGTTACCTGGGGCCTCCTCTATCGATTCTCTAATTATTGTCCGCGTTGTCTCACGGCGTCCGGGCTTACACCGACAGGCAGAGCTACTAGTGCCTTCTCGTGTTGATTCGGCGATCGCTGCGCCGATCAACACTAGCCGTGGCGGAGGGCTCAACCTCGCCCGCTAGTTTCACGAGCACAAGGAAGGGGGTAAGGGGGGCTCAGATCTAATTGACACTTATAGCTTAGACAAAGAAAACGCATATAGTTCTATTCCTTATTTTTCTCTATTCATTTATTTCTTATTAACTTACTTTTCCATCGACTCCTCGAGTGGCAATCTATCAGTTCCACCTCCCAGTCACGTCTTTCCATCTCGTGCCTCACGGCTGGTTCTAGCACTCTCACTTTAAAAAAAAAAAACTCCGCACTCACTCGTTTGGACAATCGACACCGACTCTTTTTCTTCGGGCGGCGACACGCCCTCACCATCACGACACCAGGCACTGACTGCCCGTCGGCTGATCGCGCACCGACCTCGGCAATGCAAATTGCAGCGGCCACCGCTTTTCACCGCGAAGGTTCATATTCGCCGCGGCGCGCATTTAAGTCGTTGCTACTTAAATTCAAAATGTTTACTGCGGGCGCTCCATGGCCCGCCTCTGCGCTCCATGGCCCGCCTCTGCGCTCCATTGCTACTAATCTACTTTTTTCTATACTTAAGACTACTTACAATCTATACAAATCCATACTTATACTAACTTATATTAAATGTTATGTTAAATGTTAAATTTTTTGTGCCACGCCCCCTTCGCCTCAAACTTGTAAATCACGTATTTCAAGCATTAGAGACTTGTGATTTGGCAAATACACACATATGAATGACATGATCACTCCTAACAAGTTTGATCAAAAACGTTCTTCTGGAAAAAAGTTATTAAACATTAAATTTCTCATAACATTGGCATACAAATAGCAGCCCAAGCACAGCTGACGCACCGACTTACGCTTGTGTGTGTGCGTATGCATTGCTTGTAATGCATATACATATACATACATATGTATATAAAAGAAACGGAGAGTACACGGAATAGCGGTTCTTCTCAGGGTTCAGGGTATCCCCTAGTCGAGCGGTCTCGACTAGAGTTTTCTTACTTGTTTTGTACATTGACTTTCTTTATATGTGCACAAGCTTCTAGTATTTCAAGTACATGACATCCAAAACTTAGCAAAAATCAAAATTGGCATAAAGCACGCACGAAACTAAAAACAAAATGTACAGATTTCAGCAACAACGTTGTATTAAATAGAAGTTTGTATGAGTATAACAAACTTGACCTGCCCGGGCTATACTGAGACTTACATATATAAAATTTTCAAGTCTCTTGCTCTTGTAGGCTCTAAGATCGACTCGCTCATACATACGGACAGGTTCAGGGTATAACAGACATCAGGGCTAAATTGACTAAGGTACCTTTATGGGACCTGTCACTCCTCCTTCTGCTTGTTACATACATTTTAATAAAAACAATGTAACCCATTTTCAATGGGTTCAGGGTATAACAAGTGAGAACGTTGAAGTCGGGCGCTACCGACTGCTAAATACTTATTCACATCCAAGCATAGGGCCATATGGCACATTTTAAAATAAACATTCAATTCTTAGGGTCGCCGCACAAATTAGCTTTTGGTTAAAAATTTTAGTCGTAAGAGGTCATCGAAATTTCAATGGGGATCTAAGTGTAGAATCTTCGACTAGAACAGATACGCTCCGCCAAAAAGTTCACAAATGAGATATATTCCCTTTGACGAGTGTAGAGGAAATCTTTAAAATGCTACGGAGCTGAAAAGGGCGACAAAGGCTGCCGCCACCGCAGTCGCACGGCAGATGCCTGCGCTGACCACTGGGTCGGCGGCTCCACGCGCCGCACTTACCAACGGTGAGTATTGCCTTTATTTTGGGTCAGGAGTTCAATGAGTTTAGTCTGAAGTTTTGCTTGCTTGATTCGGGCAGCCCTAGGTCGTTTATCAGGGAATCGGAAATCCCAAAATCCTGCCGTCTCCGTCCAAAACTGATGTCCTGCCGTAGCCTCGAAGAAGGCCGATTGCTGTCGCTGGGAATAATAATGTGCGCTGTGCTCATCAATATTTCTAGAATAATATTAAATTAAGTGATTATATTCCCTAATTCAGCAACTGCGTTGCCCTTTATATTGGGAAGGGATGTGCTAAAAAAAAAGCCAACATTATATTGTGCCAAATTGTGCCGAGACCAATAGGGACCGTTCCAAAGAACTCACTGCGGTCCTGTCACCTGATATTTCATTACAAACAGACGTCATAAGTGTGGTGGTCGGAACAGAGTCATGTCCCTCGGTTACCGAACCCATCTGTATGCCGCCGAGTCAGCTAGTAGTCGAGGGAACTGAGACCATTGATCATGAGTACCATAGACATACCAGTAGAAGACGACAATTTTAACACAGAACCAATATTTCTGCCAGAGTAGTCAGACGTGCTGAGTAAGGAAATTAGAACATCGTATTTAGACGTACCTGAAGAACAAGTTAAGCCTAAACTAAAAACGCTAAACTAAAAGCCGTTCGGGATCATTTCCCAATTCCTCTGTCGATAATAATGATTGAGTTGAGCATTTGGGTGGAAAGTCTTTATCTACTGTGCTAGATTTGGAAAGTGGATTTCATCATGTGAAGATGCATCCAGATTCAATTAACTACACTGCTTTTGACCCTAAAAAATTTTATTCCTTTGTGAATTTGAAACGTAAATCTTCTACTTTACCTTCCATAATTTTTCTTGAGTCTATCAATCCTTGGAATTATCACGATTCCTCCGCTCTTTTGCTGATTTCTTCCAATCAACTTACTTATCTGTAGACCACTATAAAACTTCTAATCGTTATTATATCTTTTCTACAAATATTATTAACGCTTTCAATATTTCACTTGATTCTCTGATTTCAGCCATTCTGTCCATGAAATCATTTTACTCGAATGGAGCTGATAATATTCCTAGTTGTATTATAAAAGAATACCTTCATTTACCTTTACTGAAGCTTTTTAACTTATCTCTGGCAACCTCTGTGTTCCCGTCTATTTGGAACGAGTCTTTCATTATCCCTCTATATAAACAAGTAAGAAAACTCTAGTCGAGACCGCTCGACTAGGGTATACCCTGAACCCTGCGAAGAACCGCAATTCCAAGCAATCTCCGTTTCTTTAATATACATAATTATATATATGTTCATTACAAGCAACACATACACACACACATACACAGGCGCAAGCACACACAAGCGCAAGTCGGTGCGTCAGCTGTTCTTTGGCTGCTGTTTGCATGGCAGTGTTATGGGAAATTAAATGTTCAATAACTTTTTTTCTAGACCAACGATTTTGATCAAACTGTTGGACGTGATCATGTCATCCATATGTATGTATGTGCCAAAGCACAAGTCTCTAGTATTTGATATACGGGAGTTACAAATTTGAGGCGAATGGGGCGTGGCATCCAAAATTTAAAAAAAACCGAAATTGTGTAAGGTGCAAATAACACTAAATTTGAAATCTCTAGCTAGAAAGATGAATTAGATAGAATTTTATAGCTTAATTTAGATTTTCGTTTTTAACCGATAACAATAAAACGATAACAGTTATCAAATTTCTGAAACAAACTCGATCTTTTCGTGATATGCAGGAACCTACATTAAAAATTTGAAGTCTTTAGCTAAACGACACGTTCATACATACGGACAGACGGACAGACGGACGGACGGACAGACGGACAGACGGACAGACGGACATGGCTATATCAACTCGGCTACTCTCCCTGATCAAGAATATATATACTTTATGGGGTCTGCCACGCCTCCTTCTGCCTGTTACATACATTTCAACAAAAACATTATACCCTGAATTCCCATTTTCAATGGGTTCAGGGTATAAAAAGGTGGGAGGTCTGCCATTTCTAATTACAGGGGTATTGCCAAACTATCAGCTATTCCGAAGTTATTCGAAAAGATAATAACATCAACATTTCATTTTTATACCCTGAACCCATTGAATATGGGAAAAATGGATATGTTTTTGTGAAAATGTATGTAACAGGCAGAAGGAAGCGTGGCAGACCCCAAAAAGTAAACTCTTGATCATGGAGAGAAACCGAGTCGATTTAGCCCTGTCCGTCTGTCTGTCTGTCCGTATGTTTGAACGCGTCGATCTCAAAACATATAAGAGCTAGACATCAAATTTTTTGGGACGTGCGTGTATAGCAGGATTGGATCGAGTTTGTTTTAAATAATCGATAACTGTCATCGGTTAAAAGCCGATATCTTCATTTAGTTATAAAATTCTAGCTAAATCATCTTTATAGCTAGAACCTTCAAATTTTGCATTTTGTGTTATTCAAGACTTACACAATTTCGGTTTTTGTCAAATTTGGATGCCACACCCCCTTCGCCTCAAATTTGTAAGACCCATATATCACATACTAGAGACTTGTGCTTTGGCACATACATACATATGGATGACATGATCACGCCCAACAAGTTTAATTAAAAACATTCGCCTACGAAAAAAATATTAAACATTTAAAATCGGTGCCTTGCAGACTGAGCTGTTTTTTTTTTTTTTTTTTTTGAATTCAATTTATTTTGCCGCTTTGTTGTCAAGAGTCTCTATAGAGTATACGGACAGGGCTAAATCGACTGATCTTGTCTCCCTGATCAAGAATAAATGAGCTCGGCCACGCCTCCTTCTGCCTGTTACATACCTTTCAACAAAACCATTATACCCTGATTTCCCATTTTCAATGGGTTCAAGGTATAAAAAAATTGACAAAAATATCGACAAGACCAAACCGGGACTGGAATCCACAACGCTCGCCAACGGGCATCTATCTCATTTTCAGAGATGCCACCTCTCTCATTTTGAGAGATGCCATCTCTCTCATTTTTGGTGATGCGTGTTTTTTCTAAGGTAAGGTAACTTCGATCAGAATTGAAACTGCCGTGGCCACCTCCGATGAAAATTTTAATTGGCAGCTAATTTGAGCGGCGACAGTGGGTATTTAAGATTAATTTAAAAATATAATGAGATAGATACCCCTGTGGGGTGCTGTGTATGTAAAATAAGCATAGAATGTTTAGAGTATCTGTTCCTTCGCAAGGCCCAGAGCATTCCATAGCAGTTTCGAGCAGTCTCTACTCCATCACTCTTGCTTGTTTGATAGATTTTTATTGTGATTTTTTAACTGGTCTTGTAAAAACAAGAAACATTTATTATTTATTTTACAAGCACCAGCATAAAACATCACATCTAATTTTGAATTCTTCTTAAGGTGTATACCAAATGTTATTATTGTTAATCATAGAATAATTTCTAATCAGTTTTAATTTACATTTCTGGTTTTAAGTGAGTTTGGTAAATATTTCTTCTGTATTTCAAAATAATTAATTATGTATATTAAGTTTTCCGGTATAGTTTTTTGACATTTTACATTGACAATAACATTTTGAAATTGCGGTTGATATATGGGATTTAAGCCATGCTACCGTAATATTATATACAGGATTAACGTATTTATAAGTAGTAAAACGAAATACGAAATGTTCTATAATTATTATAGGTGCAATTATATAGTACATAGTAAAATAGATATACAAGTTATGCCAGGTAAACAAGTCTAACTAACGATAAGTCATTTTTTTTATTATTAGGGAATTTAAAAAATAATTCTGTTTTAGTTGGACAGTATTTTATAATATACCAATAATAATTGAATGCATATATATGTTGATATATTAATGTGTATGCATTCTCAGAAATACATATTTGTCATCTTATTATATGAATATTTCAACATAGAGAAAGTCCATTTTAAAGTTACGGCAGGATCTCTGAATTGAAAAATACCGGATATTCGTTGAAAAGTAATAATTTAAATAACTACTATGATAAAATGTTGAAAAATAAGTCCATTGGTCAATCGCATACTGGGTCCGCAATGAAGAGTTCTCTTGTGTGGTCTTGCCAGTCAAACGCTACAAAGTCACTCCGTTGCAAGCAGTGAAAAATTTTCAAAATGCATCTTACCTTGTACTGATTCGTCATCAAGGTCATCAGTGCTGCAAGTGATTCGTGCTGTAAATATAGACTTTTAAGAAATACTTCCAATAGTATGGAATACAGCGTCTCACCTCTAGAACCTTTTGTTGAATTAACACTAACAGTATTGTTAGTAGCACCATTGCGACTATAAAGGACATTCTCTAAGTAAGATATTCCATTGTTGTTAACAATATTCAATCCTAAGCATGTTTCTATTTGCTTCCAACGGTGAAGGCGTTCTTGTAATTCGTTAGTTACTTCTCCAAGTGCATTACGTGCTTCAACAATAGATCGGTCAACGTCATCAATGCTCTTACCATGCGTTGAAACAAATGCGCCAACCAAACTTGAACGCTTCTTACGTAACTTTTCACATGCTTCACGTGCTGATTGAAGTTGCTTTTCCGCAGAAAAACGCTTTTTTTGATGATTCTTGCTTTCTAACTCATATGTGTACTGCAGCCATGATTGAAGCTGCTGAGGTGGGGTCCAACAATTGTCCACCAACTCGTATTCGGCACGTGTTAATTCATTCCGCAGCATCTCAATTTCTTTTTTCAACTGCTGTACTTCTAGATCTGAACTTGATGAACTTAGTGAAGGAACTTCTTTAAGCCGCCTTTCGAGATCTAGTTTTTCCGTAGCAACATTTTCCTGCTCCATGCGAGCCAGTTCTAATTCCTAATTTATTTAATCAATTTTTTAGTAAATTATTTTAACAACAGCAAAACACTATAGTACCTTTTGCATTTCCTGCAGACTTTGTTCAGCCCGTTGCAATCCTTCCATGTCCTGCGCCATTCGACGCAAGTGTCGCTTAGCATTTTTATTTTGTTGATAAGCATACCAGCATCCTATTATAGCACTCAATAAAAGAGTGACAAGAATATAGTCCTTCCAACGAGTGCCCGTTTCTGCAAAAAAAAAAATAAATAAATAAATGAAAGCTTAATTTTTCACTCAAAAAGTAAGCAAATCAACTTATATTTGTACTTACCTCTCGGCGGACCAAAGAGAACAACATCCATAGCTTTTAGCGAAATTTTCTGCTTATGAATGGGGTCCTTTATACCCAAAACATTGCTTACGTAATGTAAATTATTTACAGCCAATCTAAAATAAATCAGTTAAACAACGTTAGAAATATGGTTAATATCTATGTATATATATATATATATATATATATATATATATATATATATATATATATATATATGAGGCTCTGTATCATTTCAGGAAGTATTCCCGCAGATGTAGTCCAGCGGCACATGATTCAAGTCCGACCAGCGTTTGTTGAAATGTTGGTCTTCTCATGAAGATTACATTGGAGAGTTGACTTTCTCCCAGATTGCTAGCCTTGTGGGTCAGCAATCTATGTTATTAATAACAAGTTCAATTTAACGGCTTGATGCCGGAGCAATGTAAGACTTTATTATTTGATGCCTTGAAGAGAACTAAAAACAAGAAGCCAAAACGGCTGTAGCTTAGCCTACGTTCCTCACATACAATGCTATGTAAGCAGCCGGCAAGCCGACTGAGCATAAGCGATAAAGCTGTTCTTGCGTCATTATGCGCGCGGCCACTGGTCAAAGTTTTGGTTGACAACAAAGTGTCAAACTGTGCGCACTCGCTAACTTCTCACCCTTTTGAAGCATAAGCATCCTCGTCCATCTTAAGGCACTTCTTCCGGAAATCCTGCGTGACTTGCCATCTCCTTAGTCATTGTATCCCATTGCCCATCATGTCTTAGATGATCCCACAGCTTTTACGCTCTCTTCTAGTTATCGGTTAATAGTACTATTTTTTAAATTCGTCCTTTGCAGAGTGGCAAGATAAGGAACGGCTCATGGCTGATGATGTTGAGTAAGGGGTATGCCGCAATGCCGGGCATCTTACTCAATTCTTCGCATTGGTTGCATCGTCTATAACCGCAATTTGTAGTAAGTGTCTTGACTGAGAGCGACTGTGTTCTATAGTACCGGAGTGTAGCCCGCGTGCGCAAGTGCCATAATAGGACAATTCTTAGATCAACGCATAGGTTGTTGTACCTATGTTGTTGACCGCCAATATATTGTTATCGTTATCGGCTATAATATCATCTTCGGACTGGAGGACCTTTACAGAAGAGACCTCCAGTAAACTAACTGGGTATCTCTGTCAGACAATACAACTTTTAAATCATTGTTATCTAGGATTGAAGGGCTTATGATGCTGGACTTTGCAAGTATGATTTTGAGCACAAGGTTTTGAGTCTTGGCTATCAGCATTCCTTGAACAGCGCCTGGTAGATGTATCCGTAAATACTGGTTTATTTGCAGTTGAGTTTCCGTATTAATTGGCACTTGTCCATTGTTTGAGTCACTTAGTTATGACTCTGTCATCCTAATCATGTCGAAATCTACGACATCTGAAGTGCCAGCTACAACATAAAGTGCTCAACCTAAAATCTCTAAACTCCTGGCAATTTTATGATACACACTTAAAACGGGAAAAACCTCCTCGGAGTAATCTTAATATGCTTCTAAAAGCTTACGTATGTGAGATTGCCGAAAATTTTTGAACTATCTGCTTGTTTCTTCTAATATCTCTAAAAACACCTTTAAATTACTACGAAGATTAAGATAGCCCCTTTGATCCCATATCAGTACATTTCCTTCAACTATCGAAATATATCTGCAGTGGGAATAATCGGTAGTCCGAACATTTGTTGTTACCATTAGGGTGATTACCAAAAACAATAACCCTGTAAAAGAAGTAAAAATGATTTCAGTCTAACTATACCTCTTCTTCAGCAAACATTGTTTCAGGCTGTCCTTAATTATCCTTAACTTTAGCTTGCACAATCAATTCGACAGTGTCGTCGATTTTTCTATCCAGTTTTTATGAAAACGCCCTTCCTGCCCGTTCGAGGTGGCATGGAGTGGTGGTGAGTGCGCTACGTTTACTCAATGATTATTCTTTAATAAGGAGGTGATTATTTTAGAGTTAAAAGCTGCTTAATTGTCACAGTGTATTATTCTTGACATATAGAAGTAGATTAATATTTGGAAGATAGGGATTTTAACGTCTGCGAGATGTGATTGGTTGCACAATTGCAAATTTTTAAAATTTGTCAAATTCTTTCAAAACTTGCTTTACGTTCTCCTGTGCGGCTCTATGGGTGCGATTGTGCACTGTCCCTATTATCTTCCTTTACTCATTCTTGTCTGCTATGTCGATTACTCTGCGTTTGCAGTTGTGGGACTTTGTCAACGGGAAGTATTTCACTAATTCATGCTGGATGAACCCTAGCGTAGGCAGCTCTTGGCTGGTAAAGTGAATAGAATAGAGTTTTTTCCGTTTTAGACTACAAGGAACTTGTTCCGAGATAATTCGATTTCTGAAACAGAAAGAGGTCCTGCCTACTTGTGACAGTACAGTATCGATTCCATAAGCCGATGCATCCGTCGTTAGATCGAATGTCTTTCGCAAATCAGGATAAATCAGCATGACGTCTTCTGGGGCTAGATCATTTCTTAACGTTCCGAATGCGTCATGTACATCATAGAAGGCGATGGTAGTCTTCATAGACATATACTTGCTTTTTGAACTGTTTTCGCCTTTTAGCAAATTTGTTATCGGGTTTGCAATTGCAGCGAAATCTTTTACATAACATCTGTAATAACTAGGTATGCTTAAAAATTGTTCAACTCGTAAAGTGTCTTTGGCTCTTGGTATTATGGGAAGTCTGCGCACAGGGGTGCTACTGGCTACTATAACACTAAGATACTCTCATGTTCGCTTCCCAAAAACTTTTAATAACCCAGTGGGCTACATGCTCTTCCTCTTCGGAGAAGACTATGATGCCAGCAACGTAAATATAGCAGTTTTTTCTATTTGTTCGCGAAAGACATTGCCTTGCTTGGCCAAGTAGATAGCCTTCAGAACTAAAGTCGTTAAGTTGCTTTACCCAAATTCGCTAAAATCATGGCTATGTTTGGCATCGGGTACTTATCGGCGGTAGTTCGCTCATTCAGCTTCCTAAAATCAATAACGAGTCCTGGGTACATTGTTATAAGATTTTGAAGGTATCGCTGATCGGCAACTCCCATGTTATGCGGGTAATCATTAATCGTTCGGATTTGTGAAAATGTGTTAAGTAGCTCGATAGAAGTCGAACAAGCCTTTGCCCTGTAGAAGATTTATAGTCTCAGATTTTACAGATGCTATCACTACGATGTCATTCACGATAGTAGTTAATATAGTTACCATAGTAGTGCTGTAGCTTTTGTAGCGCCTTCCAATGATTTATTGTGGCATCTACGGTCGCTCCGACTTGCGTTAGCAATTCGAAACCTATTATACCATCAAATGTGTGTAGCAAACAACACATACACACACACAGACGCACGCACAAGTACACAATCTGCTAACTGTGCATTTTGACTCAAAAACTTCGCTCAGTTTGCACGGCGCCGATAATATGAGATATTAAATGTTAAATAACTTTTATTCTAGACGAACGATTTTGATCATACATGTTGGGCGTGATCATGTCATTTATATGTCTGTATGTGACGAAGCACAAGGCTCCAGTACTTGAAATACGCGTTTTAATCGATTACATTAATACGATGTCAGTTATCGATTTTTATACCCTGAACCCATTGAAAATGGGAATTCAGGGTATAATGTTTATGTTGAAAGGCGTATGTACGTAACAGGCAGAAGGAGGCGTGGCAGACCCATAAAGTATATATATTCTTGATCAGGATGACAAGCCGAGTTGATATAGCCATGTCCGTCTGTCCGTCTGTCCGTCCGTCCATCCGTCTGTCCGTCCGTCCGTCCGTCTGTCCGTCCGTCCGTCCGTCCGTCCGTCTGTCCGTCTGTCCGTATGTATGAACTCGTCGTTCACAAAACCTATAAGAGCTAGAGACTTGAAATTTTTTATGTAGGTTCCTATATATCACGAAAAGATCGAGTTTACTTCAGAAATTCGATAACTGTTATCGTTTTATTGTTATCGATTAAAGACGAAAATCCAAATTAAGCTATAAAACTCTATCTAATTCATCTTTCTAGCTAGAGTCTTCAAATTTTGCATTTAGTGTTATGTAAGCCTTACGCAATTTCGGTTTCTGTTAAATTTTGGGTGCCACGCCCCTTCGCCTTAAATTTGTAACTCCCGTATATCAAATACTAGAGACTTGTGCTTTGGCACATACACACATATGGATGACATGATCACGCCCAACAAGTTTGATCAAAATCGTTGCTCTAGAAAAAAAAGTTATTAAATATTTAATTTCCCATAACATAGCCATGCAAACTGCAGCCAAAGAACAGCTGACGCACCGACTGGCGTTTGTGTGTGCGTTCGCCTGTGTATGTGTTGCTTGTAATGAACATATATATATACAGAAGTATATAAAAGAAATTGAGAATGCACGGAATAGCGGTTCTTCGCTGGTTTCAGGGTATACCCTAGTCGAGCGGTCTCGACTAGAGTTTTCTTACTTGTTTAAACAAACTTTCGTGCTGTACACGAACCTCCACAAAATTTGAAGTCTCTAGCTCTTATATGTTCTAAGATCGACGCGTTCAAACATATGGACGGACAGGGCTATATCTACTCGGCTTCTCTTCCTGATCAAGAATATATATACTTTATGGGGACTGCCACGCCTCCTTCTGCCTGTTACATACATGTTCACAAAAACATTATACCCTTTTTCCCATTTTCAATGGATTCAGGGTATAAAAAAAGCGCCCGTTCTGAAAATTTTCAAGAAACATTTTTGGAGGATTTTGTTAGAATCATGTTTGGAACTAACCAAGAAAGTCGCATTTTGCGGTATTACATTCCTTAACGTCTGTATGGGTCTAATGTAGTTCTTAACCGACCCAGTATCCATATTGATCGTTAATGTCATCCTAAGTGTCTGAGTCGTCCCTAATATAAGCTTCTGCCTCTTCTGCAGTGCTGCTATAAACGGTAAACTTTTTTCCTTCGATCTCATCATAATATTAGGCCAGTGAGGACTCACCTTGTCACACCACCTCTTGCTCCTGTCGCAGGAGACAAAGCGATGTTTTGTCAACGTAAGTATACTACAACTCACCAATTATGTCGTCATAGTTTAGCATAGTGTTGTGTGACGTCTAATAGTGCTCTAGCAGAACCCTTTATAATGGGCGCCCTAATAATGAACGCAGCTGCCGGAGTAATGCCTGAAAAACTCATAGACGTCTCAGGCAGACTATCTCCACGACACATAGTCATGGGTTCTAGCGAAATCTGGCACATACTTTAAGGCATCTAATCGTATAACGCACCTGACCGCAGGGTGTTATATTTTGGTATACTTCTACCTGGGGTGTTTTAATCACACTGCGGCCACCTGAGTTCTAAGCTCATTCACTTATGTATTGAACTCCTGTTTCTAATGTGCTAATACCTGGTTGAGTTTGCTATTAACGCTTGACTTTACCGACTTTTAATCTAACTTATTGATGTTTTTCAATCTCGATATCCTACTCTTCGCCGCTATCTAATTCTTCTTTTACTTTCCTATAACCTGAGAAATGTATCAGCTTGTTAAGGAAAACAATAGGAACTATTAACGGATACTTTCCGATCTCTTATATATAATGGCCGATTATAAATATAGCTCTGCTTTGTTTCCAATCTACATACTTCAAAATAAAAAAAATTTAATTGAAAATGAACACTTGCCACACTCTTTCAGTCACGAATGATTAAAAAAGCTCAAAAAC
Organism: Drosophila paranaensis; assembly: GCA_035047545.1. Lineage (NCBI taxonomy): Eukaryota > Metazoa > Arthropoda > Insecta > Diptera > Drosophilidae > Drosophila > Drosophila paranaensis. Next base: position 96,815 of record JAWNPL010000230.1, on the reverse strand, counting down.
TTTCTTATTATTCTTTGCTGTCTATTTGAGCAAACCACTTACATGACTTTATCCATAGGTGGTAGGTTCTAAACCGTTGGGCACTAATTATGTTTAGTCGTAGTAATCCCTCGGCGTTCGCAGAAGTAGTCCAGCGGCACATGATTCTGGTCCGGCCAGCGTTTGTTGAAATGTTGGTCTACTCATGAAGATTATATTGGAGAGTTGACTTTCTCTCAGATTTCTAGCCTTGTGGGTCAGCAATCTATGTAATTAATAACAAGTTCAATTTAACGGCTTGATGCCGGAGCAATGTAAGACTTTATTATTTGATGCCTTGAAGAGAACCAATAACTTGAAGCTACAACGGCTATAGCGTAGCCTACGTTCCTCAAATACAATGCTATGTAAGCAGACGGCAAGCCGACTGAGCATAAGCGATAAAGCTGTTCTTGCGTCAGAAACAAGGCATCAGGTTACTGACGCTGCAGCGTGATCAACGTGCTGGACATCAACTATCCGCCGTGTCAGCTTTATGAGCGCAACCGCTGGCCAAAGTTTTATTTACTTTTTATACTTATTCACGAAATGAAATAAGTACATATATTGGTTTTGTGCAATATCCGTCATACTGTCCGTGAGTATTCACAAAGGCCATTTCTACGCTATTAAAGCTAGAGACTTGAGCTTGAAACTTTGAAACATTTACTCGTGTATACTCTCGTCAGACAAAGTGTCAAGATTTTTCCGATACGCCCATTAGGGGCGTGGCAAATCGGAAAAGCATTTTCCTCTATATCAGAAACAATACTTTTAGAAGAGCTAGAGAGTTGAGATGTGGAATGTATAGTCGCGTCGACTTCCCAAGATCAATAAGCTATGACGGAAATATTTACGATTATTGGGGGCGTGGCAAATCGGGTCAAACTGTTTCTTATTCAGTTTTAAAGCTAGAACGCGCAAATTTGGCACGTGAGCTACTGTTACGATCCTATAAAGAAAACACGCCCTGACCACTGGGGCGTGGAAAATCGGATCGACTATACAGTGATTTTACAAATTCTGTTATATTTTGAGCACTATTGATTGTAGAGACTTGAGACTTGGTATATATTTTGGAGCCTGTAACTTAATGGATTTGAAAGAAATTTTCAGCATATTGATTATATTTCCTGCTGACCTACAATTTGAAGAAGTTGGCATGTAACAAAAATCAAAATTATTTAAAATACACATGAAATTAAATACAAATTGGTGGCATGGCAAATGCATTAGAACTGGAAGCTGGGACGTGAATATAATATTTCGCAGTCGGTAACGCCTGAGTGCAACGTTCTTACTTGTTTTATAGATGGAGTTTCTTAATCAGTCTTTTTTTATTATTTGACAGGTATTTATTATTTGAAATAAATCTTTCTAAATTTGTGATGAAGGGTCGTGGCATTTAAAATTTAGCAAATAAATTTTATTAAATACACATGAAACTAAAAGCTAAATTTTAAGGGTTTAGCTACAAAGATGAATTCGATAGAATTTTTATAACTGAATGTCGATTTCGTTTTTGATCGAAAATATTAAAACGGAAATAGTTATAGATTTTAAGAAACAAACTCGATCTATCACGTTTTGATAGCTTCTAGCTGCGAAACACGTCGAAACACGTCGCCAATTGTATTATTGGTGGTAATACATGCGAGGTTCTGGCTCTGAACGGTTTTTCCCATAAGGACGAGTGCCACCTCTCGCATGGCCTCCCACGCATGAACTCCTAAGTAACCATGAGAATCGCTACGAGTGACTGTAGAAGAGTGAGGAGCTAAGATAGCAGCTTGGAGTCGGACTGACCCCAGGCTGGGCTTAGGCAAAAGTTCAAGACTTCAAAGAAGCCCACTCAGCGGTAGTAAGAAGCGCGAAAGAAACTCGAAAGATGACCATAGCGGAAAGTGATGTGCCAAACATGCAAGAAGCGATGTCAATGTCATCGAGGAAGACGATGCCATCCTGATATATCGCCAGACGATGCAGCGTATAAAAGACACTATAGGGAAGCAGAAGAACATCAGCAGTGATATAATAAGTGGTGTCTCCCACCTGGACGAACCTTGGATGTGCTACAAAACTTCAAGAACACCTGGAAGAGGCTTGAGACTGAAGCCAGCAAGCAAAAGGCTGTGAGGAAGAGTGCAGAAACAGTTGAAACACTCACTATCCAGAAGAGATAAGCATCTAGAACACTGAAACTTTGAGAGATACAACCAAATCTGTGGCAAGAAGAGGTGCTCCGCAGAGAAACCCCGAAAAAGCTATTTCGATGCACGCAGAGCAGCCCAATGCTGCAAGCCAAGGGATTAGGAAATCTCGAACCGAAGTACTCCTGGTTGAGAAACCGAAGTTTACCGTCAAGGATACCGGCACGGTAGCAGAGTTAAAGCCTACAGCGACAATTGAGATCCAAGATCTCGACTAACCCATTGTAGAAGCGGAGATCGTAGAATCTATATGCAAAGCCCTTAAAACCCTCGAAAATCATCTAGCAGATACTTTATTCGATTCTATTTCTATTAAAATAGGTTTTGTTATGATTAAGATGAGGATATGCCAATACATCCGGAGATGCTACCGATGCTTCGGAGTAGGTCACCTACAGACCAATTGCACAGGACCAGATAGAAATAGTTGAAGGCTCTGCATTAAATGCAGAGCAGGAGACCTTCAAAAAGCCCCGAGGTACTGCATATGTGGAGATGCAGGACGTACTCCAATCAACCATATGCTGGGATCACAGAAACCTACTCCAGACGGCGCAAAAATTAGGGACCTGGCCACTAGAATCAGAGTAGTGGTTGTAAGCCAAGGAAGCAGAGTTACTATCAATAGGCCTGGATGTGAAGGTACAATTCACGATATAACCCTTGGATCCGACCATATTGTAGACCGGAGCAAGGATTTGAAAAGACTTGACGACTTTACTGGTAGTGATCATAAGTATATCTCATACATTTTCCAGAATAATTGTAGGCAAACTTCTTCTGTCCCATTGATGGGACCCTGAGACAATTCGACGGTAATTTATATAACAAAGTCGTCGAATTTTGCTAAAAAATTCTTGACACAGAATGTTATGCTTCAATGCCAAAGTACGTGTCAGGTATGGAAACAGGCGGTAAGCGTACTAGTGGAAATTGCGGAAAAAATTAAAGTATGCAGTCAGTGTAAGCGAAGGCTAAAAAGAGCACGACGTTCTGGAAATTACATGGCAAAAACGTTAGCAGCTAAAAATGCGAGGAAGGAACTATTGGTTTCTACCATTAACAATAGAAATGGAAAAAGCTTTGCTAAAATGTCAACAGGGATTCTTCGGGGCTTAGCTACACAATAGTTATAAAAAAGTTGATAAACTACGGAAAAACACACATTCATGAAACGCAGGAGTGAACTCCTGTAGCCCCGCTGTTCACACACCAGCGGATATACTAAACGTGATAGCAACAGGACAACATTCTTTTCTGCTTAGAATATATAACGCACGCCTAGAAAAAAGGTAACTTTCAGAACCATGGAAGGAACAGAGACTGGTGGTCATTAGCAAAGGCAAAGACGACCACAACACACCATCGGCATACTGTCCATTACTAGAAAAAGCTTTAAGACCGCACTCTGGTCGCTGCGGTTGATGCTGCCGGAGGACTTAGCCCCAGACAAGAAGGTTTTATTAGAGTTTAATAGAGTTAGAAGGGCCGACATAATGGACTATCTAATGGGTATGGTCAGGTGCTACTAGCAGGATCGAGTACTCCTGTGTACTGCACAGACTTGCATAAAACGGTACAGAGTGACTGGTGGAGCTGCAAGGGGCCCGATCCTAGGACCCGGCCTATGGAGCATCAGATATAAGAAAATACATTCCTTTTTGGATATGCTGTCGATGCCGTCATCACCGCCGTAATGTAGAAGCTGGTTCAGCTTGCCAGGCTTAGAACTTTCTACCCAGAAAATAAAATTCCTTCTGTTTGCAGGAAAGCAGATTCTAAACGAAATTAGTATTAGTAGAGTATCGGAGTTGAAGGACAGTGAACTATCTAGGCGTCAGATTAAACAGTAAATTCACTTTCTGTGAAATCTAGAAAAAATTTTATATATGATCGGCCACATATTTTTGTTTTGTGCTTAGCGCGCCAGTGATTGTCATATATGTACACTTGCACACATATCTCTGCGTATACCAAAAGAAATTTTGCGTCTTCAACGCAGATTTCTTTTCTATTGGTCTCCATGATACAACGCGTGACAAAAATTGAAAAAATGTGTCTGCGAATTTCTGAGAAAATAATTAACGGAAAGAAGAAGCTGAAAAAGTTAACGGTAATCGCGAAATCCTTCATTGTACGCAGAATACTATGTATGTACGCAGACTTTTGATAGTTGTTTTTTTGTTATGTTTTTGTTTTAATAGTTATATTATGCTTAAGTTTTTTGTTTTGATAAATGAATTTAATTTATATCTTAAGTTTAAAAATTAAAGAAACAAATACAAAAAAAAAAAAATTCGATATCTGGTTTATACTAAGCGCTATTAATGCTCAAACTTGAAATACACAAATTTTTTGTGTACGCAGAGATATGTTTCATTCTTTTTTGCTATATTAATAGCTACTTGTATAAAAATGGGCAATAAAATATTAAAATAATTAAATCGAGCAGGTGTCCCAAATAAACAATGAGAAAGATCAAACAGCGATACCGTTTACATTCAATGACGATTTAGTTTATGGAAATCATATAGGGATGACTAAATCGGTACCAAAATTATCAAGTAATAGTGCTCTAGATGGCACTGCTCGACTAGGGGATACCCTGAACCCTGCGAAGAACCGCTATTCCGAGCATTCTCCATTTCTTTTATATTTGTAGATGTATATGTACATTACAAACAACACATATATACACACACACACATGCGCGCACACACACATGATCACGCACACACAAGCGCAAGTCGCCAATATTATGGGAAGTTAAGGGCGTAATCATGTCTGTCATATCTATGTATTTGCTAAAGCACAAGTCTCTAGTGTTTGAAATACGCGTTTAATCAATTTGAGGCGAATGGGGCGTGGTATCCAAAATGTAAGAAAAACCAAAATTGTATAAGGCTCTACACTAAAAGTAAAATTTGAAGACTCTAGCTATAAAGATGAATTATATAGAATTTTATAACTGATAATCGATAACATTGAAACTATGAAAGTTATCTTTTTTTTTTTAAATAAATTTATATGCGCGTGCTATAGGCTGAGATCTGAGCTATAGACTGAGACGCGTTCAACTATACGGCCAAACGGACAGGGCAAAATCGACTAGGCTTGTCTCCCTGACCAAGAATATTTATACTTTATGTGGTCCGCCACGCCTCCTTGTGCCTGTTACAGACATTTTACCAAAACCATTATTCTCTTTTTATACCCTGAACCCATTGAAAATGGTAATTCAGGGTAAAATGTTTTTGTTGAAATGTGTATGTATGTAACAGGTAGAAGGAGGCGTGGCAGACCCCATAAAGTATATATATTTTTGATCAGGAGGACAAGCTGAGTTGATATAGCCATGTCCGTCTGTCCGTCCGTCTGTCCGTATGTATGAACGCGTCGTTCTCAGAACCTAGAAAAGCTAGACTTTTTTATATAGGTTCCTGTATAGCAAGAAAAGATCGAGTTTGTTCCAAATAATCGATAACTATCATCATTTTAATGTTATCAAATAAAACCCGATATCTTCATTCAGTTATAAAATTCTATTTAATTCATCTTCAAATTTTGCATTTAGTTTTTTTTGAGCCTTACGCAATTTCGGTTTTTGTTTTTTTGGGTGCCACGTCAAATACAAGAGACTTGTGCTTTGGCACATACATGATGACATGATCACGCTTAACAAATTTAAACAAAATCGTTTGTCTAGAAAAAAAGTTATTAAACATTTAATTTCCCATGACAATATGGCAAATACAAATAACAGCCCAAGAACAGCTGACGCACCGACTGGCGCTTGTGTGTGAGAGCGCCTATGTGTGTGTGTTGCTTGTATTGTACACACATATACATACATGTGTACATAAAAGTAACGGAGAATATACGGAATAGCGGCTCTTCGCAGGGTTCAGGGTATACCCTAGTCGAACGGTCTCGACTAGAGTTTTATTACTTGTTTTTCAGTGGGTTCAGGGTATAAAAAGACAATAATGTCGAAACAATATGACACATCATATCAAGGAGTACATAAATATATGTTCTAAATTAAGTCGAATACGACCAAACACACATGAGTACGTCTAACAATTACAGAGAGCCGGGCCGAATTCAGACAAGTGTGTGTTTCCACCAACAAATTTATATATCAGAACCAACGATAAATTATAAATTAAATGTATTTGTTTTTCACCAAGCTCTCTTATTTGTTATAAACAGAGCTCGCAAATAATAGTTGAGCATTTTGCATTGTGTTTGAATAAGTCTTTTTACTGAATATTTGACAAAAAATACTCGCGAACGACGGATTCATCGGCTGATCGCTTAGCTCACTCGCGTTCGGACAATGATCGTTTTTTCCTTTTCTCTTTCCTTTCAGTCAGACAAAGACTGATTGCTTGAGTGAAATGGAGCAAAACGTCTTTAAACGGATGATGCATTTATGACCCAAAAACATTTTGTGTAATGTATGGTGGTGATGTAAATGAGCTCGCACAGGCTCAGGTGTGTGTGAAACGCGCATTTATATTATATTAATGACGAATTCATTGTAAGTTATTATGCTTAACAATGAGTAAAATATAAATTTAATTTTAATTGAATAAATAAAATATTCTTTATAAAAAATACCTTACTGAATCAAGAATCGTTAAAAAAGATCAGCACAAAAAAATCAATAGCAACGCTCAAGCTCTACTCATAAAATATAAATGCGCTGGCTGAGATACTCCTGCTACGTGCATATAGCACGACTCGCCTCCTCAATGGCAAACTTGTAAAAAGGATTGTAGGTTAAGCAATCTGGCTATATAAGCGGTTCTGCATTTTCAACTATTTAGGTTACCTCACTTCTGTCTCAGGATTCGCCTTTATTAACGATATCTCAGCCGGACCATTTGTCGTGGCCGTTGATAATCCGGTGTTCTTCCTGGATTGCTTATATCCGTAATAAGTGTCTGGGATATCCCTCGGAGATACCCTTTGACTTTCCAATGATGGTTCTACTCGAATCCGTGCTATAGATGCTCTTTGACGTTTCTCGATATCCATTCGGGCTGATCACTTTGACACTTGGCACTTACACGTTCACTTTCACTTATACTTTTCACTTTTCACTGACTCTCTGTGTCGAGTTCCGGACGCCTTTTTCTAGCAGAGACGCATCGCTTTTGAACGGGACCTGCTTAAGCTCTGGAGCGGGGCCTTTTTAACCTTCATTACAAATTTAACGTCAACATCGAATGAATTAATTTTTATTTATTAATGAAAAGTCCTTCGCCTACCGGTCCCCGACGGTCGGCGTACGAACTACGCGAGTCAATCGCTGAATTGAGAAGTGTAAACGAGATGCACTACCGCCCGTTAAATTTGTTTGGAAAACAATCTTTCTAAAGCATTTTTATAGTATAAATAAACAAGTAAGAGTGCTCAAGTCGAGGCTGCTCGACTAGAATATACCCACAACCTATGAAGAACTGCTATTCAGAATATTCTATGTTTCTTTTATATGTTTACATTACAAGCCACATACGCCCTTTGCTTACAGCGCAGTTTACGCAGCGACTGCACTTAGGCTGCAATATCCAAACATTATGGGTAATTTTGTTTAATAACTTGCTTTGTAGATAAACTTGTCTAATCAAACTTTCAAATCGTGATAATGTTAACCATGTGTCTGTAGTATTTGAAAGATGATTTTTGCAAACTTCAGGAATATAATAAAACAAGTAAGAAAACTCTAGTCGAGGGTCCCGACTAGGAGATACCCTAAACCCCGCGCTATCTGCGTTTTTTAAAATACTGCATAATTAGCATTTCGTATTAACGCACAGAAAACTAAATTCAATTCATTTTCAATTGTTTAGCCAATAGCGCCATCTATGGTTCGATTGAATAGCGCCATCCATGTTTCGATCCAACTGAGCAGCTGATAATTCGCAAATCATAGCGCCATCTATTGGAAATGTACACTAAAACTTGCGGGTTTTAGAAGTTGCTAGATTCACGCAGCTCAATGTGTATGTGTGCACATGTATAGGAAAACAGTTTGCTTTGTTTTGCTGGTCACGTGTTTGGCCGATTGGCCAAACGTTTTATTTAATAAGTTCCGCGCAAATTAATGGATTTGAATGAAATTTTCAGCTTATGTTCAACATATTTTATTACATTTTTTCCAATTTTTAAAAATTGAAACCCATTCATTTACTGGCTTTGAGTGCAACTAACCTCAATTTAAATATTTGGGGAAATTTGGAGCCGGTATCCCAAATTTAACAAAAATCAAAATTAGAGAAAATAAATATAAAACTTACAAAAAAATTTGGGGACTCTAGCTATAAAGACGTGGGAGATATAATTTTATAACTAACATTCGATAATGTTTTTAATCGATAACAATAAAATTAAAATAGTTATCGACTTTTTTTTAACAAACTCGATCTTTTCGTGCTATTCACGGACCTACATAAAAAATTTCAAATCTCTAGCTCTTATAGGTTCTGAGAACGACGCGTTCATACATACGGACAGACAGACGGACAGACGGACATGGCTATATCAACTCGGCTTGTCATCCTGATCAAGAATATATATACTTTATGGGGTCTGCCACGCCTCCTTCTGCCTGTTACATACATACGCCCTCCAACAAAAACATTATACCCTGATTTTCCCATTTTCAATGGGTTCAGGGTATAAAAAAATGTATGAATATGTAAATCAAATTTGGTTAATCTAGCCGCACACACCCAATGATAACAAGTGAGATCGTTGCAGTCAGACGCTACCGACTGCGAATTTTGTGTTATTAAAACTTTCGTTACAATACATATATAAAATTTGGCAAATCTATAGAGGTCCAAAGGTCACAAAGTCACCAGTAACTTAACATCTAATTTTGCTTCTAGCACTAAAACTGCGGTAAATTTAAGCTCATATTAATTGCCCCCTGTGGGAGTAGATATATTCGCCATAACTTCTCGATCTTGGGATGTTAACCTGAATATATATACCAAGTATCAAGTCTTTAGCATTAATAGTGCTCAAAATATGACGAATTAGTAAAACCGATTTGCCACGCCCCAATGGGCCCCAGAGCTATTTTGATCTCAAGATGTTGGCGCGAGTGTACATTACAAATCTTAACTCTCTAGCTATTCATGAAGTAGTGTTTCTGAGATACAGGAGGATGCATTTTAAGAAGCAGAAGCAGACGCTGACAAGTTCTGTTTTTTTATCACCTGCTGGACTTGACAGTCAGCAACGCTTGGTTGCTGTATAAACGAGTGCATAAAGAAAATGCACCGACAAAAAAACTTTTAAGCTCATCATTTCGGCTAGACATCGCTGAAGCTGTGACAAAAGTAGACACTAAATCTAAAACTGGAACGAGAAGTTATTCCGTTGAAAATGAATTGCAGCAAAAACAAGTAAGAAAACTCTAGTCGGTGGTCCCGACTAGGAGATACCCTAAACCCCGCGCTATCTGCGTTAAAATACTGCATAATTAGCATTTCGTATAAGCGCACAGAAAACTAAATTCAATTCATTTCAATTGTTTAGCTGATAGCGTCATCTATGGTTCGATTGAATAGCGCCATCCAAGTTTCGAACCAACTGAGCAGCTGATAATTCGCAAATCATAGCGCCATCTATTGGAAATATGTACACTAAAACTTGCGGGTTTTAGAAGTTGCTAGATGCACGCAGCTCAATGTGTATGTGTGTATGTGTGCACATGTATAGGAAAACAGTTTGCTTTGTTTTGCTGGTCACGTATTTGGCCGATTGGCCAAACGTTTTGTTTAATAACTTCTGCGCGAATTAATGGATTTGAATGAAATTTTCAGCTTATGTTCAACATATTTTATTACATTTTTTCCAATTTTTAAAAATGTAAACCCATTCATTTACTGGCTTTGAGTGCAACTAATCTCAATTTAAATATTTGGGGAAATTTGGAGCCGGTATCCAAAATTTAACAAAAATCAAAATTAGAGAAAATAAATATAAAACTTACAACAAAATTTGGGGACTCTAGCTATAAAGACGTGGGAGATATAATTTTATAACTAACATTCGATATTGTTTTTAATCGATAACAATAAAATTAAAATAGTTATCGACTTTTTTTTAACAAACTCGATCTTTTCGTGCTATTCACGGACCTACATAAAAAATTTCAAGTCTCTAGCTCTTATAGGTTCTGAGAACGACGCGTTCATACATACGGACAGACAGACGGACAGACGGACAGACGGACATGGCTATATCAACTCGGCTTGTCATCCTGATCAAGAATATATATACTTTATGGGGTCTGCCACGCCTCCTTCTGCCTGTTACATACATACGCCCTCCAACAAAAACATTATACCCTGATTTTCCCATTTTCAATGGGTTCAGGGTATAAAAATCAGAGAGGGCCAACTCAACGTATACCGAATCAGATGGTGCGTCAAGATCAGGTTGGGCATTGGCCAACGTGGACTGACAACAGAACCAGATGCAAATATCGAAACTGCACAGGTTTTTCACAGACAATGTGCGACAAATGTGGCGTAGCACTCTGCTTCAACAAAAGGAATAATTGTTTCAAAAATTTTCATTTACATTACAATAACTCCACATTTTATAAACTTAAATGTTTTATATAACTAATTAATAATATTATTAAATTAACTATAACAAGTAAGAAAACTCTAGTCGAGACCGTTCGACTAGGGTATACCCTGAACCCTGCGAAGAACCACAATTCCAAGCAATCTCCGTTTCTTTAATATACATAAGTATATATATGTTCATTACAAGCAACACATAACAGCTGTTCTTTGGCTGCTGTTTGCATGGCAATGTTATGGGAAATAAAATGTTTAATAACTTTTTTTCTAGAGTGATCATGTCATTCATATGGATTTATGTGCCAAAGCACAAGTCTCTAGTATTTGATATACGGGAGTTACAAATTTGAGGCGAAGGGGGCGTGGTATCCAAAATTTAACAAAAACCCGAAATTGCGTAAGGCCCAAATAACACAATGCAAAATTTAAAGACTCTAGCTAGAAAGATGAATTAGATAGAATTTTATAGCTTAATTTAGATTTTCATTTTTAATCGATAACAATAAAACGATAACAGTTATCGAATTTCTGAAACAAACTCGATCTTTTCCTGCTATACAGGAACCTACATAAAAACGGACAGACGGACATGGCTATATCAACTCGGCTTGTCATCCTGATCAAGAATATATATACTTTATGGTGCCTGCCACGCCTCCTTCTGCCTGTTACATACATACGCCTTCCAACAAAAACATTATACCCTGAATTCCCATTTTCTGTGGGTTCAGGGTATAAAAAAGGTTTATGTTGTTTTTCTTAAAATACGGAAACATATATATATAGATATACATTTAAACACTAACGAATGTTAGACTTCCCTTCCCTCCGCTGTTTGTACTTTTGACCCCTTTGAGTGTGATACCCGCCGGCAGTCTCGGCCTACTACCGCGACCGAAGTTGATCGGTGCGGTGCAGCAGTCATCACCTTGTTGCTTCCAGGCGAGAGTAGCTCCGCCAGCGGCCGTGAGTTGCCGTATTGTTTGTCCCCTACCCTAGTGCGTCCCAGCATTCTTTACAAGTGGCGCCCGAGCAGGGACCGCTGGGACGTAGGGGAGTGTGGTACACGGGCGGCATAAAGCCCGCATCGTGTGCCCAAATAATTACGTGCATACATATACGACCCCGAGCTTCAATATTTCTTGCACACTCTTTACCCGAATTGACGCGCCAATTGCGAGTGGAGGCATCGGAGACGTAAGCAAAACGGGCGGGGAAAGAGGTGCGAAAAATCTTGGCAGTAAACGTTCGAGTTAAGAACGTTCGATGCATAAGATTTAAAGAAGAAAAAGCAAAGAGGAGAGAGAGTAACGGTTAACGCGTGTGAATGCACTCGAGCCCAGCAACGAAGGGCGAGCGCGAAGGAAAAGAACGAGAGAGCGAAGGCGCGTGGTCAAGCGAGCGGCGGCAGCCAGACGCATTCACACACAGAACCGACGCGACAAGCGAAGGCAGGCTTGTGATCGGCGTGCGGGGAGAGCATTGTCGGTGCCGTTGGCTGGTCGTGGTGTGTGTGTCGGAGAATGAGAGACTGACCGTGGGTCGAGACCGCATAGCACAGGCCGAAATTTCGGTGCACGGTTGCTTGGAACTTGTGCAGCAAATGTAAGGGACAGTGGGCCGAGGGCCATGGTTAAGGAAGTGAAATATAATTAAATAAAATTTAACTAAAATAAAATAAAATTTAAATCAAATAAAATTAAATAAAATTTAAATCAAATAAAGTTTTAATAAATAAAGTTGAATAAAATTTAGCTAAATATAATTAAATAAAATTTAATAAGATTTAAATAAATAAAATTAAAATAAAATTAATTTTAAAAAAATTGAATAAAATGTAAATAAATAAAATTAAAAACAAAAAAAATTAAAAAAAAAATAAATAAATAAATAGAATTAAATAAAAATTTAATTAAATAAAATTGAATGAAATTTAATTAAATAAAATTTGAATAAATCAAATTACAAACAAATAAGAAAACTCTAGTCGAGACCGCTCGACTAGGGTATACCCTGAACCCTGCGAAGAACCGCTATTCCAAGCAATCTCCGTTTCTTTAATATACATAAGTATATATATGTTCATTACAAACAGAACATACACACACATACACAGGCGCACACACACACATGCGCCAGTCGTTGCGTCAGCTGTTCTTTGGATGCTGTTTGCATGCCAATGACATGGGAAATTAAATGTTTAATAACTTTTTTTGTAGAGTAACGATTTTGATCAAACTGTTTGGGCGTGATCATGATATCCATATGTATGTATGTGCCAAAGCGCAAGTCTCTAGTATTTGATATACGGGAGTTACAAATTTGAGGCGAAGGGGGCGTGGCATCCAAAATTTAACAAAAACCGAAATTGCGTAAGGCCCAAGTAACACTAAATGCAAAATTTGAAAGATGAATTAGATAGAATTTTATAGCTTAATTTAGATTTTCGTTTTTAATCGATAACAAAGAAAACGATAACAGTTATCGAATTTCTAAAACAAACTCGATCTTTTCGTGATATACAGGAGCCTACATAAAAAATTTCAAGTCTCTAGCTCTTATAGGTTCTGAGAACGACGCGTTCATACATACGGACAGACGGACAGACGGACGGACAGACGGACAGACGGACATGTCTATATCAACTCGGCTTGTCATCCTGATCAAGAATATATATACTTCATGGGGTCTGCCACGCCTCCTTCTGCCTGTTACATACATACGCCCTCCAACAAAAACATTATACCCTGATTTCCCATTTTCAATGGGTTCAGGGTATAACAAGTAAGAACACTCTAGTCGAGACCGCTCGACTAGGGTATACCCTGAACCCTGCGAAGAACCGCTATTCCAAGCAATCTCCGTTTCTTTAATATACATAAGTATATATATGTTCATTACAAACAGAACATACACACACATACACAGGCGCACACACACACAAGCGCCAGTCGTTGCGTCAGCTGTTCTTTGGCTGCTGTTTGCATGGCAATGCTATGGGAAATTAAATGTTTAATAACTTTTTTTCTAGAGTAACGATTTTGATCAAACTGTTTGGGCGTGATCATGATATCCATATGTATGTATGTGCCAAAGCGCAAGTCTCTAGTATTTGATATACGGGAGTTACAAATTTGAGGCAAAGGGGGCGTGGCATCCAAAATTTAACAAAAACCGAAATTGCGTAAGGCCCAAGTAACACTAAATGCAAAATTTGAAAGATGAATTAGATAGAATTTTATAGCTTAATTTAGATTTTCGTTTTTAATCGATAACAAAAAAAACGATAACAGTTATCGAATTTCTGAAACAAACTCGATATGCGCGCCTTATACAGGGACCTACAAAAAAATTTGAAGTCTCTAGCTATTGTAAGTTCTGAGATCGACGCGTTCATACATACGGACAGACGGACAGACGGACAGACAGACAGACAGACGGACAGGGCTAAATCGACTCGGCTTGTCTCCCTGATCAACAATATATATACTTTATGGGGTCTGCCACGCCTCCTTCTGCCTGTTACATACATACGCCTTCCAACAAAAACATTATACCCTGATTTCCCATTTTCAATGGGTTCAGGGTATAAAAAGAAAAAACTATTAAAATAAAACAAATTGAATAAAGTCAATCTAGAACAAAATTACTGGGGGGAAAACTTTCGTGAGTCACAGTTCATCTAGGTGTCATGGATCCGGGTGAGTGTCAGAATCCGGGGGAGGGTGTCTGCTGGGTGTACCTACGCCGTAAGGAGGAGCTAATGTCCGTGGCCCAGGAGTTTGGGCTGGAGAGGGATGGCCGCGTAGAAGAATTACGCAGGCGCTTAGCTAGTTTCATCCAGGGCGGTGGGCATTCAGCAGAGGTGTGGGCCTGGCTGGCTGAGCTTAAGGCGCAGGATGCCAGGGCGCCAGAGCCCAGTCTAGGAAGTGCCGCATCGGGACTTGGGCACCACTCTTGCCGGAAGTCCGAACCCGACCTGAGGAGTACTCAGCTGTACGGGCACATCCCGGCACCGACATTCGGTCCGGGGGCCCGGGGGTAGCGAAGTGCCTGAAATTCGAGTCAGTGATGCGCGGGGGGAGTCCAAGGTCGCGATCAACGACCGGGGGCAGCGCGCCGACTCTGGAGGAGGATCGGGAGTGCCGATGACCTTCGTGGAGCACGAAGGCCGGACACATAGATGCATAGCCGAACAGGTCCGAAGGTGGGGCATGTGCTATGATGGCCAGTCGGACCCGCTGGGTTTCCTCGAAATCCTGAAGGAGAGAGCCATCACATATGGCATCGAGCTCTATCTCGGGTGGTAAGCGAAGTACTCGTGGACAAAGCCGCGAAATGGTTCCTGACTAGCGGACTAAGGAGTACCGCCTGGGCCAGATTCCAGGCCGAGTTTCTCGAATTTTTTAGGCCGCTACAATATTTCGAGCGCCTCGAGGATCAGTTCCGGGGGCGTACGCAGCGCGGGGGTGAGGCCTTCAAGGAATATCTCGTGGAGATTAGACTGCTGATGCGCCACGCCGAGTACAGTCCAGCTCAGGAGTTGTATCAGGTATACGAGAATACTGCTCCTGAGTACCGAATGTATGTGCTGCGCCAAGATTTCTCCTCCCTGTCCCAGCTGACGCAGTTGGCTGCGGAGTACGAAAATGTGAGGGATCAGAGGACAGAATTTGGAGGAGAGACGCGGGGGAAGGGCTAGAAGCCGGGCCCGGCTCGAGTAAGTGGCAAGTGGGTCAACCCACCGGAGACACGGCCGAGCAATCTGTTCCGGTCTCAACCCATGGAGCAGCGGTCGAGCGAGCCAAGGGTCGCCAACCGGATGTTGTTCGACCCGAGCCCGACCGAGGCTATGCATCCCCCAGAGGACCGGACTGGTTCTGACGCGCGGCGGGTATGCTTCCGATGCTCACAGCCAGGTCATTTTGCGCGAGAATGACCTAACGAGCGGGCAGTCTTCTGCCGACAATGCGGGAAGGCAGAGGTCGACACGCGAGACTGCTGTGTCCGAAGAGACTCGGGAAACGGGCAAGGGCGTCCCCCACATGGGAGGGGCGACGCCAACCAATCGTAAAAGAGGGGCGTGAGTATCCGTTAGTCGTAAGGGAAGGCCGGATCATCGCACGAGTCAGAATCGCAGGTCACCAGATGGACGCTACGATCGACACAGGGGCTAGTCGTAGCTTCATGAGCGAGGACTGCGTACGGAGGAAGGCGATCACGGGAAAGGTCGAGAAGGTGCAGTCGCGCATCACGCTGGCGGACGGGTCGTCGTTGGATGTGAGGAAGCTGATGAGGGTGCAGATAGATCTTGCCGGCAGGGCCGCGCAGATAGCACTACTCATCATGCCTACCATGTTGGACCAGGTCATCCTCGGGATGGATTCCCTGGCCGCCGTAGGGACGACCGTGCGCTGTGGATGCGCCGAGCTGCATATGGGGACTGAGGCCGCGTCACCGGGAAAGGAGTTGCCATCCATCTCCAAGGAAACGTCATTAGAGGGTGCCCCGAGAGAAAGACGGGAGACGCCTGCACGACGACCGAAGAGGAGGAAGCCCAGTCCCCAGGGAACACCGTTGAAGAGCAAGTGCGGTAGTTTGGGGACGACCAACCAAGCGGAGATTGCAACGGGACAGGCAATAGACGAGCAGAGGCAGGAAGGGTCGGATGCGAGGACGAGGACGAAGTAGAGGCGAACGCAGGGGACGCGGAGTGGCCGGCTGATTTCGAGAGCGGAATAAAGAGATTCCTCGAGGACGAGCTGGCATTGTTCGAACACCTCGAAGGGGTGTCCCACGTCGGCGAGCATAGCATCCGGATGAGGGATGATAGACCTCTGAAGCAGAGGTTCTATCTTAAAAATCCCGCTATGCAGAAAGTGATTGACGAGCAGGTGGAGTAGCTGCTTCGAATTGGAGCGATCGAGCGGTCCAGGAGTCCGTACAGTGCGCCAATAGTCTTAGTGAAGAAGTAGACAGGGGAATGACGCATGTGCGTCGACTATCGGCAGCTGAACGCTCATTCGATACCCGACGCTTATCCAGTCCCTCGGATCAATTACATCCTCGAGAGGTTGCGCCACGCGCGAGTCATCTCGACGCTAGATCTGAAGAGCGGCTATTGGCAGATCCCGATGTCGGCGGACAGTAGGGAATGCACGGGGTTCACCGTACCAGGGCAGGGCTTGTTTCAATGGCGGATGATGCCGTTTGGTCTGCACTCGGCTGGGGCAACATTTTAGAGGGCGCACGACAAGGTTATAGGGCCGGAGATGGAGCCGTACGCTTTCGCATATCTGGATGATATCGTGGTGATAGGTGCCGATAAAGAACAGCATATGGCCAACTTGAAGGAGGTGTTTCGGAGGCTGCGAGCAGCCAACCTTAAAGTCAATCGCAAGAAATGTAGCTTCTTCAGAGAAAGACTAGTCTATTTGGGTATGTAGTGACGGGGGAGAGAATCAGTACGGATCCCGCCAAGGTGGAGGCGATCCGGAATCTCCCAGCTCCCTCAAACCTCAAAGAGCTGCGGCAATGTTTGGGGATGGCGTCGTGGTACAAGCGTTTCGTGCCTGATTTCGCATACCTGGTGCAGCCGATGACGTCACTTCTGAAGAAAGGCGTCAGGTGGAAGTGGGACCAAGAACAGAAAGAGGCGCTCCATAAACTCAAGGAGAAGCTGACGACCGCGCCCGTCTTGGCGTGCCCAGACTTCTCCTCCAAGTTTGTGTTACTGACCAACGCCAGCCATTATGGGCTTGGCGCCGTGCTAGCACAAACGGTGGAGGGAGAAGAGCGGGTGATAGCATACGCGAGTCGAAGTCTGTTGCGAGAGGAGGCGAATTACTCGGCAACCGAGAAGGAGGGTCTGGCCATCGTGTGGGCGATCAGGATAATGCGCTGCTACCTGGAGAATTACAGTTTCGAGATAGTAACGGATCACCTGGGGCTCAAGTGGCTGAGCTCAATCGAAAACCCCACGGGAAGGATTGCTCGGTGGGCGCTGGAATCACAGCAATTCCAGTTCGATGTTCGGAATCGACGCGGGAAGCTGAACATGGTGGCCGACGCCCTCTCGAGGCAGCCCCTAGAGGTCTGCCAACAGGCAGTGGCAGGCGAGACGACGTGCAAGTGGGTCGCGAAGATGCGGGAGAGGATCGCTCGGGAGCCGGAGAAGTTCACCGACTATGTGGAAGAGAACGGGCAGCTGGGGGACATCGGACATCGGGTGGAACTCGTGCCCCTAAGGAGAGCGACACCCACAGCACTGCAGGCAGCTTTTCGCGAACAGATCCTCGGCAGGTTCGGAGTGCCGAACGCCTTATCTGTGACAATGGTGCATTTCACGAGCAGGAGTTTCCGGACATTTATGGAATCGCTCGGAATGACTATGCAGTACACGGCTCCGTATTGTCCCCAGGAGAATCCCACGGAAAGGACGAACCGCACCGTGAAGACGATGATAGCGCTATTCATCGAGGTGACCCCGGGATCGGCGACTGAGGATCTCGACTACGAGAGATCCTTTCGATCGCACGTAGTAACCTGCAGAAGGCGTCAAAGGACCAAGGGCGGTATTACAGTCCTCGCAGGTGCGAGTGGAGGCCCACTATCGGGTCCCTAGTCTTACTTTGTCAGCACCAACTGTCCAATGCGGCCGAGGGCTTCGTTGCAAAGCTGGCCCCGAAGTTTGATGGTCCCTACCGGGTCGTTAAATTCGTCTCCCCCCAATATCGTGCGGCTCGCAAAGGAGGGTGAGCGAAAGAGAAAGGTGGCCAGTGTGGCACAGCTGACGCCATTCTTCCAAGTCGTAAACGAAGACAGTGAAGGATTTACAGACAACGACGAACGGGTAGACGATACGAGTGAAGACGGGAGGGGCGAAAAACCGAACGAAGGTCCGCATAATGTCGGAAGTTTCGGCAAGCACCACTAACCTAAGCGACCCTGACTAACGAAATAACGGGTCGACCGTTCATTGTACGGCGAAGTTGTGGAACATACTAATACTGTGTTTCCTAGGTACTTGTATGTAAGAGTTAGTAAGGATAAGAGTTAGCAATAAACCCATGAAGGGTGTTGTATTATTTTCAGTATCGATTTATTTAGGTTTGATTTAGATGATAGGTATTAAGTTAGATGATAGGTATCTGCATGTAAGATTTAGTAAAGATAGGAGTTAAGATAAACCCATGAAGGGTGCTATATTATTTTTAGTATAGTCATTTAAGTTTAATTTAGTGTATCAGTTTGTGGCGTTAGCTACAACCTTCCCTGTCGCGTCAGCTGTAGCCAGCGCGCGGCGATGAAGCTGCAGACGCGACGGCGAAGTTGTCGCTTCGCAACGATCGCGGCAAAACGATCGGCCGGGGGCACGCGACGGCGCCAACAGAGTTAGTTAGAGAGTGACCGCGAAACAATAATCCGTGCGCGAGTAGGCAAAAATGAGACAAGTGAAGGTGAAAGTAATAAGAGGAGAGTGAAAACGGAAGGACGGAAGACGTAAGAAGAAAATTTGGAGAAGAAATCAAGGAGAAACAGAACTGTGAGTTAAGGAATAGGATAAGAGCAATAAAGTGAAATAAATAGAGAAACAAGTAAGAAAACTCTAGTCGAGACCACTCGACTAGGGTATACCCTGAACCCTGCGAAGAACCGCAATTCCAAGAAATATCCGTTTCTTTAACATACATAAGTATATGTTCATTACAAGCAACACATACACACACACACACACACAGGCGCAAGCACTCAGAAGCGCAAGTCGGTGCGTCAGCTGTTCTTTGGCTGCTGTTTGCATGGCAATGTTATGAGAAATTAAATGTTTAATAACTTTTTTTCTAGAGCAACGATTTTGATCAAACTTGTTGGGCGTGATCATGTCATCCATATGTATGTATGTGCCAAAGCACACGCCTCTAGTATTTGATATACGGGAGTTACAAATTTGAGGCGAAGGGGGCGTGGCATCCAAAATTTAACAAAAACCGAAATTGCGTAAGACTTACATAACACTAAATGCACAATTTGAAGACTCTAGCTAGAAAGATGAGCGGCGGCAGCCAGACGCATACACACACAGAACCGACGCGACAAGCGAAGGCAGGCTTGTGATCGGCGTGCGGGGAGAGCATTGTCGGTGCCGTTGGCTGGTCGTGGTGTGTGTGTCGGAGAATGAGAGACTGACCGTGGGTCGAGACCGCATAGCACAGGCCGAAATTTCGGTGCACGGTTGCTTGGAACTTGTGCAGCAAATGTAAGGGACAGTGGGCCGAGGGCCATGGTTAAGGAAGTGAAATATAATTAAATAAAATTTAGCTAAAATAAAATAAAATTTAAATCAAATAAAATTAAATAAAATTTAAATCAAATAAAGTTTTAATAAATAAAGTTAAATAAAATTTAGCTACATATAATTAAATAAAATTTAACTAAATAAAATTTAATAAGATTTAAATAAATAAAATTAAATTAAACAGAATTGAATAAAATTTAAATAAATAAAATTAAAAACAAAAAAATTAAAAATAAATAAATAAATAGAATTAAATAAAAATTTAATTAAATAAAATTGAATGAAATTTAATTACAAAAAAGAAACAAGTAAGAAAACTCTAGTCGGGGTCCCGACTAGGAAATACCCTAAACCCCGCGCTATCTGCGTTTATTAAAATACTGCATAATTAGCATTTCGTATAAACGCACAGAAAACTAAATTCAATTCATTTTCAATTGTTTAGCCAATAGCGCCATCTATGGTTCGATTGAATAGCGCCATCCAAGTTTCGATCCAACTGAGCAGCTGATAATTCGCAAATCATAGCGCCATCTATTGGAAATATGTACACTAAAACTTGCGGGTTTTAGAAGTTGCTAGATGCACGCAGCTCAATGTGTATGTGTGTATGTGTGCACATGTATAGGAAAACAGTTTGCTTTGCTTTGCTGGTCACGTGTTTGGCCGATTGGCCAAACGTTTTGTTTAATAACTTCTGCGCAAATTAATGGAGCCGGTATCCAAAATTTAACAAAAACCAAAATTAGAGAAAATAAATATAAAACGTACAACAAAAATTTGGGGTCTCTAGCTATAAAGACGTGGGAGATATAATTATACCCTGAACCCATTGAAAAAGGGGAAATCAGGGTATAATGTTTTTGTTGAAATGTATGTAACAGGCAGAAGGAGGCGTGGCAGACCCCATAAAGTATATATATTCTTGATCAGGATGACAAGCCGAGTTGATATAGACATGTCCGTCTGTCCGTCTGTCTGTCCGTATGTATGAACGCGTCGTTCTCAGAAATTTTTTATGTAGGTCCGTGAATAGCACGAAAAGATCGAGTTTGTTAAAAAAGTCGATAACTATTTTAATTTTATTGTTATCGATTAAAAACATTATCGAATGTTAGTTATAAAACAAGTAAGAAAACTCTGGTCTAGACCGCTCGACATTCGGTCCGGGGGCCCGGGGGTAGCGAAGTGCCTGAAATTCGAGTCAGTGATGCGCGGGGGGAGTCCAAGGTCGCGATCAACGACCGGGGGCAGCGCGCCGACTCTGGAGGAGGATCGGGAGTGCCGATGACCTTCGTGGAGCACGAAGGCCGGACACATAGATGCATAGCCGAACAGGTCCGAAGGTGGGGCATGTGCTATGATGGCCAGTCGGACCCGCTGGGTTTCCTCGAAATCCTGAAGGAGAGAGCCATCACATATGGCATCGAGCTCTATCTCGGGTGGTAAGCGAAGTACTCGTGGACAAAGCCGCGAAATGGTTCCTGACTAGCGGACTAAGGCGTACCGCCTGGGCCAGATTCCAGGCCGAGTTTCTCGAATTTTTTAGGCCGCTACAATATTTCGAGCGCCTCGAGGATCAGTTCCGGGGGCGTACGCAGCGCGGGGGTGAGGCCTTCAAGGAATATCTCGTGGAGATTAGACTGCTGATGCGCCACGCCGAGTACAGTCCAGCTCAGGAGTTGTATCAGGTATACGAGAATACTGCTCCTGAGTACCGAATGTATGTGCTGCGCCAAGATTTCTCCACCCTGTCCCAGCTGACGCAGTTGGCTGCGGAGTACGAAAATGTGAGGGATCAGAAGACAGAATTTGGAGGAGAGACGCGGGGGAAGGGCTAGAAGCCGGGCCCGGCTCGAGTAAGTGGCAAGTGGGTCAACCCACCGGAGACACGGCCGAGCAATCTGTTCCGGTCTCAACCCATGGAGCAGCGGTCGAGCGAGCCAAGGGTCGACAACCGGATGTTGTTCGACCCGAGCCCGTCCGAGGCTATGCATCCCCCAGAGGACCGGACTGGTTCTGACGCGCGGCGGGTATGCTTCCGATGCTCACAGCCAGGTCATTTTGCGCGAGAATGACCTAACGAGCGGGCAGTCTTCTGCCGACAATGCGGGAAGGCAGAGGTCGACACGCGAGACTGCTGTGTCCGAAGAGACTCGGAAAACGGGCAAGGGCGTCCCCCACAGGGGAGGGGCGACGCCAACCGATCGTAAAAGAGGGGCGTGAGTAGCCGTTAGGGAAGGCCGGATCGTCGCACAAGTCAGAATCGCAGATCACGAGATGGACGCTACGATCGACACAGGGGCTAGTCGTAGCTTCATGAGCGAGGACTGCGTGCGGAGGAAGGCGATCACGGGAAAGGTCGAGAAGGTGCAGTCGCGCATCACGCTGGCGGACGGGTCGTCGTTGGATGTGAGGAAGCTGATGAGGGTGCAGATAGATCTTGCCGGCAGGGCCGTGCAGATAGCACTGCTCATCATGCCTTCCATGCTGAACCAGGTCATCCTAGGGATCGATTTCCTGGCTGCCATAGGGACGATAAAAGAGCGCTTGCCAGAGACAGGAAGGATCGGATGTGAGGACGATGATGAGGTGGAGACGAACGCAGGGGATGCGAAGTGGCCGGCGGATCTGGAAAGCGTAATGAAGAGATTCCTTGAGGACGAGCTGGCACTGTTGGAACACTTCGAAAGGGTGTCCCACGTCGGCGAGCATAGCATACGGATGAGGGATGATAGGCCTCTGAAGCAGAGATATTATCACAAGAATCCTGCTATGCAGAAGGTGATTGACGTACAGGTGGAGGAGCTGCTTCGAATTGGAGCGACACTTATCCAATCTTTCGGGTCATCTCTACGGTAGACCTGTAGAATGGTTATTGGTAGATCCCCTTGGCGGCGGACAGTAGAGAATGCACGGCGTTCACTGTGCCAGGGTGGGGTTTCTTTTAATGGCGGGTGATGCCATTTGGTTTGCATTCGGCTGGGGCCGGAGATGGAGCCTTACACGTTCGCACATCTGGACGATATCGTAGTGATAGTCGCCGATAAGGAGCAGCATACGGCTAACTTAAGGAATGGGTTTCGGAGGCTGAGAGCAGCCAACCTCAATGTTAATCGTAAGAAATGTAGCTTCATCAGGGGAAGGTTAGTCTATCTGGGGCATGTGTTCACGGGGGAAGGAATCAGAATGGATCTGGCCAAAGTTGAGGCGATCCGGAAACTCCCTCAAATCTTAAAGAGCTACGTCAGTTGGGGATGGCAAGTGGAAGTGCGACCAGGAACAGGAAGAGGCGCTCCAGCGACTCAAGGACAAGTTGACGACTACACCCGTCTTGGCGTGCCCAGACTTCTCTTCTAAGTTTGTGTTACAAACCGACGCTAGCGATTATGGGCTGGGAGTCATGCTAACGCAAACGGTAGAGGGAAAAGAGCGGGTGGCGGCGTACGCGAGTCGAAGGCTATTCCGCGCAGAGATGAATTATTCGGCAACCGAGGAGTATCTGGCCATCGAGTGGGCGATCAGAATAATGCGCTGCTACCTGGAGGGATACAGGTTCGAGGAAGTAACGGATCACCTGGCCCTCAAGTGGCTGAACTCGATCGAAAGCCCCGCGGGAAGGATTGCTCGGTGGGCACAGGAATTTCAACAATTCCAGTTTGATATCCATATACGGGAAGTTGAACGTGGTGGCCGACGCCCTCTCGAGGCAGCCTATAGAGGTCTGCCAACAGGCAGTGGCAGGCGACACTACGTGCAGGTGGATCGCGAAGATGCGGAAATCACTCCAGAGCCGGAGAAGTTAATCGATTACGTGGAGGAGAACGGACAGCTGGGACATCGGACGGACGAAGAAGACTACATCCCGTGGAAGCTGTGCGTCGCCATGGAGCAGCGACGACGGGTGATGCAAGAGTGCCATGACGCCCCACGGCCGGTCATCAAGGCGTGCGGAAGACGGCGTGCCGGCTCGCCCAGCGCTACTACTGGCCTGGCATGTTTCGGGACGCCGCCAAGTACGTGAGGTGCTGCGAGCCGTGCCAAAAGTTCAAAAGCAAACAGCGACGACTGGCAGGATGAGCCGATGGCGATCCTATGCGCAGATTTCGTGGGCCCTCTGCCTCGGTCAAAGCATGGCAACACGATGCTGTTAGTGTTCCATGATGCGTTCGCCAAATGGGAGGAACTCGAGCCCCTGAGAAAGGAGAACGGATCCTCGGCAGGTTCGGTGTGCCTAACGCCTTAGTCTGTGACATTGGTGCAGTTCACGAGCAGGAGTTTCCGGACATTTATGGAGTCACTCAGGGTAACCATGAAGTACACGGCCCCGTATTGCTCCCAGGAGAAGCCAACGGAGAGGACAAACCGCACCGTGAAGACAATAATAGCGCTATTCATCGAGGGCCATCAAAGCTCGTGGGTCAAGTTGCTGAATGAGATAGCACTGGCAGTCAATTCCAGTGTGGCGGACTCGACTAAGGAGCTCAGCGCCCGGGAAAGGCAGGATCGACTGCGAGAGATCTTCTCGATCGCGCGTAGTAACTTGCAGAACACGTGGAGAGACCAAGGGCGGTACTACAATCTTCGCAGGCGCGAGTGCAGGCCCACGGTCGGGTCCCTAGTCCTACTACGTCAGCACCAGCTGTCCAACGCGGCTGAAGGCTTCACAGAAAAATTGACCCCGAAGTTTGACGGCCCCTACCGGCTCGTTAAATTTGTTTCCCCCAATATCGTTCAACTCGCGAGGGAGGGCGAGTGCAAGAGAAGGGCGGCCAGTGTAGAGCAAATGAAATAAATAGTGAAGATTAGGTGTCTCGATTGCCTTACCTTAGCAAGAACACTCACCTAAATCGGGAGAGGTGGCATCTCTCAAAATAAGAGAGGTGGCAACACTCAAAATGAGAGAGGTGGCAACTCAGAAAATGTGATATACATAAGTTCGTTGGCGAGCGTAGAGGTGTGGGCTCGAGCCCCGGTGCGGTCATGTTGATATTTTTGTTACATTTCTTTATTTAGTTATTTTGTATTAATAAAATATTCTTTTCAAAAACATATATATAATTTGGCAAATCAAAAGACAAGGTCAAAGGTCACAAAGTCATTATGTGGCGCGTTATTGGCTCAGAAGCTGCGATGTTTCAGTTTTGATTTGCCACGACCCCAGTGGGCGTAGACAAATAATTTTTGGCATGTGCATAGAGTGGGCGTTTAAGAATATAACTGTAAAGTTTGAATGCTTACATTAGAAAAATGCGAAAATTACAGGGTATTTTTCTGTATGTCACGCCCCTTTTAGGGCGTAACAATAATTTTTGGGGAACCGATAGAGGAGGCCCTCAGTAACCTAGCATCCAATTTTGAGATTCTAGCACTAAAACTGTGGGAGATATAAGCTGATATTTGTTGCCACGCCCCCTGAAGGCGTAGATATATCCGCCATACCTTTTCGATTGTGGGATGTTAACCCGAGTATATATACCAAGTCTCAAGTCTCTAGCATGAATATTGCTCAAAATATAACGAAACTAGTAAAATCACTATATATTCAGATCCGATTTGCCACGCCCCTAGTAGGCGTGGCCATAAAATTTTTTAGGCGATCTTTATAGTATCGTAACAGTAACCCACGTGCCAACTTTGGGCGTTCTAGCTTTAAAACTGTAGAAGATACAGTTTGACCCGATTTGCCACGCCCCCAATGAGCGTAGATATATCCGCCATAGCTTTTTGATTTTGGGATGTCGACATGAGTGTTCAGTTAAAATCTCAACAGAAGTAGTGTTTCTGAGATAGAAGTGTTTTTCTGTGTAGTAGTGTTTCTGAGATACAGGAAAATGCATTTTCCGATTTGCCACGCCCCTAGTGGGCGTATCGGGAAAATCTTGACACTTTATCAGATGAGGGTATACACGAGTATATATTTCAAATTTCAAGTCTCTAGCTTCAATAGCGTCGAAATGGTTTGCGTTCATACGGACAGACGGACGGACAGCATGACGGACATTGCACAAACCCAATATACTATATCACTACGTGAAATAGTATAAAAATGGATGATTCGATGTCAAATTCGATTTTTTAACTAATCAATTCAATAATATGTCCATCATTAATAACCAATTATGAGCTTTTATGAAATTTATTTATTATACCCTGAACCCATTGAAAATGGGAAATCAGGGTATAATGTTCTTTTTGAAATGTATGTAACAGGCAGAAGAAGGCGTGGCAGACCCCATAAAGAATACATATTCTTGATCAGGATGAAAAGCCAAGTTAATATAGCCATGTCCGTCTGTCCGTATGTATGAACGCGTCGTTCTCAGAACCTACAATAGCTAGAGACTTCAAATTTTTTATGTAGGTTCCTGTATATCACGAAAAGATCGAGTTTGTTTCAGAAATTCGATAACTGTTATCGTTTTATTGTTATCGATTAGAAACGAACATCTAAATTAAGCTGTAAAATTCTATCTAATTCATCTTTCTAGCTAGAGTCTTCAAATTTTGCATTTAGTGTTATTTGAGCCTCACACAATCGGTTTTTGTTAAATTTTGGATGCCACGCCCCCGTCGCCTCAAATTTGTAACTCCCGTATATAAAATACTATAGACTTGTGCTTTGGCACATACATACATATGGATGACAGAGTTTGATCATGACAAGTTTGATCAAAATCGTTGCTCTAGAAAAAAAGTTATTAAACATTTAATTTCCCATAGCATTGCTATACAAAGCAGCCAAAGAACAGCTGACGCACCGACTGGCGTTTGTGTGTGCGTTCGCCTGTGTATGTGTGTGTTGCTAATGAACATACATGTACACATGTATTATAAAAGAAACGGAGAATGCACGGGATAGTGGTTCTTCGCAGGGTTCAGGGTATACCCTAGTCGAGCGGTCTCGACTAGAGTTTTCTTACTTGTTTTTTGTATATATTTTTAACTAAATTAGGATGTCAGTTTTTAATCGATAACATTAGAACGATGACAGTTATCGATTAATTGAAACAAACTCGATTCATACGTGCTATACACGAATCTCCAAAAAAAAGTTTTTTAAGTCTCTAGCTCTTATATATTCTGAGATCGACGCGTTCAAACATACGGATAGACAGACAGGCGGACAGGGCTAAATCGACTCGGCTCTTCTCCCTGATCAAGAATATATGTTCTTTATGGGGGCTGCCACGCCTCCTTCTGCCTGTTACATAAATTTCAACAAAACCATTATACCCTGATTTCCCATTTTCAATGGGTTCAGGGTATAAAAATACAGTATGCAGAAACAGTTTACGTACATATTTACTGTAAGGTGTCAAAATAAATATAACAAAGGACACATTCAGAGCGCGTTTAATCGTCGGAATATTAGCCGCATTCGTAGTGAATTAGATCTCAAGTTTAGGGGAACCAAATGTTCGCCAACTCAAGCTGAATTAAAGAGTCGCTTGGAAATTCTAGAAGCGTACTTAAGATAAGCAATGGCTTTGCAAGCTCAAATTGAAAAAGAATGTCTGACTGATACAGAATACATCAGCGCCAACATTTTCATCGTGTGCCAAGTAGCCCAGACTTACGCTACCCACATTTATGGGCAATAATATCTCGTTCTTTCTTATGCTATAGAGCGTATCAAGGCCAAACAGCATTGTTTAATACTCTAAAATCATTAGGTAACAACAAGTAAGAAAACTCTAGTCGAGACCGCTCGACAAGGGTATACCCTGAACCCTATGAAGAACCGTTATTCTAAGCATTCTTTGTTTCTTTTATATACACATGCATATGTACGTTCATTACAAGCCAAACTTACACACACACGCACAGGCGCGCACACACACACGCCAGTCGGTGCGTCAGCTGTTCTTTGGCTGCTGCTTGCATGGCAATGCTATGGGACATTAAATGTTTAATAACTTTTTTTCTAGAGTAACGATTTTGATCAAACTTGTTGGGCGTGATCATGTCATCCATATGTATGTATGTGCCAAAGCACAAGTCTCTAGTATTTGATATACGGGAGTTACAAATTTGAGGCGAAGGGGGCGTGGCATCCAAAATTTAACAAAAACCGAAACTGTGTAATGCTCACATAACACTAAATGCAAAATTTGAAGACTCTAGCTATAAAGATGAATTATATAGAATTATATAACGGAGCATCGATTTTGTTTTTAATCGATAACATTAAAATTAAGACAGTTATCGATTTTCTTTAACAAACTCGATCTTTTCGTGCTATACAGGAACCTACATAAAAAATTTCAAGTCTCTAGCTCTTATAGGTTCTGAGAACGACGCGTTCATACATACGGACAGACAGACGGAGAGACGGGCAGACGGACGGACGGACAGACGGACAGACGGACAGGGCTAAATCGACTCGGCTACTCTCCCTGATCAAGAATATATATACTTTATGGGGTCTGCCACGCCTCCTTCTGCCTGTTACATACATACGCCTTCCAACAAAAACATTATACCCTGAATTCCCATTTTCAATGGGTTCAGGGTATAAAAAGCAAAACGATATGCTCTATATCTAAATTATCTTGGCAAATTGCCTATTGACTTCTTCGTATCATCACACATATCACATAGATGCGTACATCGACATTTCATCATGGAATTTACCCAATAACACCCCTTAGGAGATGAGCAATTTTATAAAACTCTTCATATCGATTTGCTTATTGAAACTGAAATGTTTTTTGCAATTGTTGCTGCTGGACAAAACAAATTAGGTCCCTGCCTTCCTAAGCTTCAGAAAACATTACTTGAATGGATGGTGTCTGGACGCTATGAAGGGTCTCAGCGACAGACACACAACAGCTCGCTCTGACTGGAGAAGTCAATCAACCACAATCTGGAAAAATTGGCATATTGAACAAAGCAATTAACAAGTTCACACTCTACGTCACTGTACGTCAACAAGCAGATGGTATAATTGTTGTTCGGCTACCATTTAAATACTTAGGATCATAGTACGAGTCAGGCAATCTGAAGTTTGAGTCATTTGACCTACGTTTGAATCACAATCCTCAGCTAAAGTCATCTAATTTCTAAGCGAATGCTTTCTTGGCTGCGTTGAAACGTATAGCCTGTTAAAATATTTTGCGATAACGCAGCTAATTTTACTGGAGCTAGCAATCAGTTAAAGGAGCTTCGGAGCTACTCCTTTAAGCAAGAAAATCAACGATCCACAGTTAATTTCCGTTCAAATTAATTTAAAAATTTCGTTTTATCCTACCCAGAGCACCAAACTTTGGAGTAAACAGCGCCAAGGGACTTATGGCTCATAGCCGGATGAGTGTTCGCTGTACTGTACGTTTTTGGAACTGGCCATAAAATTATTTTTCACCTCAGAAATTAATATTTAAAATACTAGCTTACCATAATGTTTTTAATTAAATCGAATCGACTTCAGGAATACGTCAGAACCTGGACCCGTGCAGATAAAAAAAATCATTTAATGGTTAATGTGCAGTTTAGTTGAAAACACATCCGGGCTAATTCATTTTTTATACCCTGAACCCATTGAAAATGGGAAAAAAAGGGTATAATGGTTTTGTGAAAATGTATGTAACAGGCAGAAGGAGGCGTGGCAGACCACATAAAGTATATATATTCTTGATCAGGGAGAGAAACCGAGTCGATTTAGCCCTGTCCGTCTGTCCGTCCGTCCGTCTGTCCGTCTGTCCGTCTGTCCGTATGTTTGAACGCGTCGATCTCAGAAGATATAAGAGCTAGAGACTTCAAATTTTTTTTGGAAGTTCGTGTATAGCACGATTCGATCGAGTTTGTTTCAAATATTCGATAACTATCATCGTTTTAATGTTATCGGTTAAAAACCGATATCTTCATTTAGTTATAAAATTCTATTTAATTCATCTTTATAGTTAGAGTCTTCAAATTTAGCATTAGTGTTATTTGAGCCTTCTGCAATTTCGGTTTTTGTTAAATTTTGGATGCCACGCCCTCAAATTGCCCCTTCGCCTCAAATCGCTAAATCACGTATTTCAAGTACTAGAGACTTGTGCTTTGGCACATACACACATATGAACGTCATGATCACGCCCAACAAATTTGATCAAAATCGTTCGACTAGAAAAAAAGTTATTGAACATTTAATATCTCATATTATCGGCGTCTTGCAGCAGCAGCGAAGCTGATGAGTCATAATGCACAGTTAGCAGATTGTGTGCTTGTGCGTGCGTCTGTGTGTGTTCTTGTGCGTGCATCTGTGTGTGTGTATGGTTTGCTTGCTATATACATATAAAAGTAACGGAGAATGTTAGCGGCTCTTAGGAATCGCAGTTCTTCGCAGGGTTCAGGGGATCTCTTTGTCGAGCAGTCTCGACTAGAGCACTCTTACTTGTTATATTTATTCTCGAAGTGAAATAGTAATGCTGCTTTCCTGATACGCTGACTAAAAAGCTTTGGCGGATATATCTGCGGGGGCGTGGCAAATCGGGTAAAACTGTATCTTCTACAGTTTTAAAACTAGAATGCCCGAATTTGGTGAGTTACTGTTATGAAGATCGCATAAAAATTATATGGTCTACTACCAGCTTATATCTCTCACAGTTTTAATGCTAGAAGCTTCAAAATTGGATGCTAAGTTACTGGGACCTCCTCTATCGGTTCCCCAAAAATAATTGTTAAGCCCCAAAAGGGCCGTGACTTACGCATTTTTAGAGTCGAAGGATCCAAAAGTTACAGCTATATTACTGCACACCCACTCTATGAACATACAAAAAATTTTATGTCTGCGACCACTGGGGGCGTGGCAATCAAAACTGAAAAGTCTACAGCTTGTGAGAAAATAATTCGCCACATAATGACTTTGTGACCTTTGACCTTGTCTTTGGATTCGGAAAATGGTGCATATGTAATGAAAATAATATTTTATTTACACAAAATAACTATTGTAAATATAAAAAAAATAACAAAAATATCGACATGACCGCGCCGAACCGAACCCACACCTCTACACTCGCCAACGAGCAGGTTTTAAACGTCGATCCAAATTAAAATTGCCATGAACACCTCCGATGAACATTTTTAATCGGCAGCTAATTTGAGCGGTGACAATGGGGACTTAAGATTAATTTTTAAAAATATAATGTGATAGATGTCCCTGTGGGGTGCTGGGACGTGAAAAAGTATGTAGCTGTCGGTTGCGTAAGACTGCAACGTTCTTACTTGTTTTTAATTTGGGAGCATGACAATGAGTATCAATTTAAACTTTTCAATGATCATAATATCGAATATCAGGCTGAAATGCTAGATGCAGGAATAACAGATATATAAGAGCTCCCTCTTTTGACAACAAAATGGCGTGATAATCGCTGTTCTAATTTCTTCATTGCGTTCAGCTCGTGTATTTTCTGATTGTTCTTGACGCAATGCTGCATGCTCACACACGGGCATGAATATTTTGTTATTTCGTATTTGTATTAAATGTTGCAAGCTTTTAGGGTGTGCGAAAAATAATCAAACCATCTTAGGTGGACAGCCATTTTTACTTAGGAGTATAAATAGATGTTTCCCGATTCTTAAACCTACCCAATAAGGACACAAAATTGGTAACTAATATTGTAACTAATATTGAGTAACTAATATTGTGACACGAGAATTTTATATACATATATATATATAAATATTAAGAAGAAAAACAAGTAAGAAACATAGAAAACTAATATTTTAAGTGAATAAAAATGTTCAAATCTTGAATTCGGTAAATTATGAGTGTATTATACACAGTAATGTTTATATCTCTAGTTTTGTGGTATAAAAATTCCAAATCAATGGAATTTAATTATAAAATTGAATTATAATGATTACAAATTAATTGTGATGGTCAAAGATATAATTAGTATTGGGATGGAGCATCTTTTCAACTATTATATTCGTGTTAGAAACAGTGTTGTATAATTTGTTTGAGTGGGGATTTAGTGAACACTAAAATTGACTGTGGCTCAGGCAATATTGTCAGATGACAAAAAAAGTAATATCTGAAACCTCAGTCCAAATCCTAATACGAAAAAGATTAAAAGAACCTGTATTATCCGGCATATACAATTTTATGACTCTAGGTTCCAAACCATTGAAGTAGACACCTTTACTATTACTGTATACTAGCCTTACGTACCTTGGTAAAGCAGCTCCGGTAACTTTGTGTAGTTTAAAAAGGTCAACATACTGAGGCAGCTGAACTGATTGTGCCAACCAATCGGTTGTTTGTTCAATGGTCCAATTATGCACCTCTGACCGCAACCAAGCATCCCATAGTTCCTTTACTGAAATATGCATGTCATCATTAAAATGAAATGCTTTTTGACGTTTTTCATAGCCGGAGTCGTATTTAAGTTCTTCACGTAGAAACTACAGAAAATAAAAATTAAATAAAATTACATTTTAGTACATCTAATAGTACAAGTTTATGATCTAATAAATGAAGACATTTACATTTAGAACAAGTCAGTTATTTGAAACGAACTTTTCAGTCATTTCAGAGACTGACATTCGAACGAACAGGTAACTAGAATACAGCAAGGTCGACATGCCTATTGATTTTTTTTAAAGCACACACATATGTTTTAGAGAATCGTCTAAGTACCCATCTTTTCCTTATGTACATATTAATTATAATGATGCCGTATTAGTCTTTGCAATGTTCAGGGTATCCCCTAGTCCAGCGTTCTCGATTAGAGTTTTCTTGTTGTACATGGATTTACAGCGTGCTTTGTCATTCATATGCGTGTAAAAATACAAGTCTCTAGTATTAGAAATTGGTGTTTTGTAAAGTTGACGAGAAAAAAAATACCAAACAAGAAAACTCTAGTCGAGACAGCTCGACTAGGAGATACCCTGTACCCTGCGAGGAACTGCTATTGCGCAAATTAAATTTTTTTAAATATATATATATATATATATATATATATATATATATATATATATATATATATATATATATATATATATATATATATATATATATTGTATACGTATGTACATTGCAAGCAACGTGGCGTGGCATCCCAAAATGTAACATAAATCGAAATTGTATAAGTATCACATTAAACTAAAAGCAAAATATGAAGACTTTAGCTAAAAAGATGTTATAGATTATAGATTTGTTTTAAATCGATAACTTTAAAATGCAAAAAATGTCAATTTTTTTTAGCGAAATCTGAGACCGACGCGTTCATACATAAGGACAGCCGGACCGACCGGGCTATCTCGACTCGGTTTGTCTTTCTTATCAGGATAATATATATTCAATAGGCCATTTTTACAAAAAAAATTATATTCTATCTTCCCATTTTCAACGGGTTCAGGGTATAAACAAGTAAGAAAACTCTAGTCGAGACCGCCCGACTAGAGTATACCCTGAACCCTGCGAAGAGCCGCAATTCCAAGCAATTTCCGTTTCTTTAATATATACATAAGTATATATATGTTCATTACAAGCAACACATACACACACACACACATACACAGGCGCAAGCACACACAAGCGCAAATCGGTGCGTCAGCTGTTCTTTGGCTGCTGTTTGCATGGCAATGTTATGGGAAATTAAATGTTTAATAACTTTTTCCTAGAGCAACGATTTGGATCAAACTTGTTGGGCATGATCATGTCACCCATATGTATGTATGTGCCAAAGCACAAGTCTCTAGTATTTGATATACGGGAGTTACAAATTTGAGGCAAAGGGGGTGTGGCATCCAAAATTTAACAAAAACCGAAATTGCGTAAGACCCAGATAACACTAAATGCAAAATTTGAAGACTCTAGCTAGAAAAATGAATTAGATAGAATTTTTTTAGCTTAATTTAGATTTTTTTTTGAAACAAACTCGATCTTTTTCTGATTTACAGGAACCTACATAAAAAATTTCAAGTCTCTAGCTCTTATAGGTTCTGAGAACGACGCGTTCATACATACGGACAGACGGACATTGCTATATCAACTCGGCTTGTCATCCTGATCAAGAATATATATACTTTATGGGATCTGCCACGCCTCCTTCTGTCTGTTACATACATACGCCTTTCAACAAAAACATTATATCCTGAATTCCTATTTTCAATGGGTTCAGGGTACAAAAACGAATATTCACATACATCATCCGATTCACTCAAGTCAATATTTCCATTGTCGTCATCATCTAATTGACGATGCAAACTAGCGATAGCTTCCATTCCAAGCCGATCTTGGACGTTTTCGTTTTCACAGCCAAAATCTTCTACATTACACGTGGCATCTGCGGATGTACTGCTTGAAGAGCCTACGGATTAAATAAAAAATAACATATTTTTATTTGTGTAAATTAGTACAGTCGAATTTGCTTTCTATACGTACATTTTAAATAATCCTACTTATGTATTTTTAATGATAAGTAATAACTAATAATAATATCACAACAACCATTTGTACTTTATTGTTAATTTTTTGCATCGTGGGTACTTAAAAGAATGTATAAATAAATAAATATGCTTTAAGTTAAAATGCAGTAGTTAGTTACGAATTAGAATATACTCTTTAACTTGTATCTAAACAAATTTTCGAACTCGCACTTTCACAATCAAACAGATTGAAACAAACAAGTAAGCTCTAGTCGGGGCTATTCAACTAGAAGATCCACTGAATCCCGTCCGAAATGGGATTTTAAGTATACTCCAGAGTAGATGTGGGCTGGATTTTTATCGGGTACCCGCGGTTACCCGTGGGTAGGGACTGTAAACTCTAATCTCGGGTTGGGTGCTGGCTGTTGTGGGTTAGGCCACTTTAAAGCATTTTTGCGCTCCAGCAAGAAAGAACAAGTAAGAAAACTCTAGTCGAGACCGCTCGACTAGGGTATACCCTGAACCCTGCGGAGAACCGCAATTCCAAGCAATCTCCGCTTCTTTAATATACAAAAGTATGTATATGTTCACTGAAAGCAAAACATACACACACATACTCGAACGCACACACAAACGCCAGTCGGTGCGTCAGCTGTTCTTTGGCTGCTATTTGCATGGAAATGTTATGGGAAATTAAATGTTTAATAACTTTTTTTCTAGAGCAACGATTTTGATCAAACTTGTTGGGCGTGATCATGTCATATATGTATGTATGTGCCAAAGCACAAGTCTCTAGTATTTGATATACGGGAGTTACAAATTTGAGGCGAAGGGGGCGTGGCATCCAAAATTTAACAAAAACCGAAATTGCGTAAGGCCCAAATAACACTATATGCAAAATTTGAAGACTCTGGCTATAAAGATGGATTAGATAGAATTTTATAGCTTAATTTAGATTTTCGTTTTTAATCGATAACAATAAAACGATAACAGTTATCGAATTTCTGAAACAAACTCGACCTTTTCGTGCTATACAGGAACCTGCATAACAAATTTCAAGTCTCTAGCTATTGTAGGTTCTGAGAACGACGCGTTCATACATACGGACAGACGGGCATGGCTATATCAACTGGGCTTGTCATCCTGATCAAGAATATATATACTTTATGGGGTCTGCCACGCCTCCTTCTGCCTGTTACATACATACGCCTTTCAACAAAAACATTATTCCCTGAATTCCCATTTTCAATGGGTTCAGGGTATAAAAACTTTACTTTTATCGAAATTAGATTTTACAGTACTCACGGGTAACCGCGGGTATCCGAGGGTACCCGATAAACACCCATCATGTACTATTTAGTACAGACGTATACAATATATAGCATATTTAAACTAAAACATGCGATTCATGCATACACTTCACTTTGCTAGCTACGTGCACTAGCCAATTGGCCCAACGTTTAGTTTCTCTGTTCCTGGGTGCGTTCGAACTCCGTTGCAGTATTGTCAATATTTCTTTTATTTATTTTGTGTTACTAAAATATTCTTTTGAATACATATATAAGATTTGTCAAATCAATAAAATAGATCAAAAGTCACACAGTCATTTTGAGACGATTTTAAGGCTCAAAAGCGGTAGATTTTTCCGATTTCATTTGCCGCGCCTCAATGGGCATAGATATATGTATAATGTTGGCTTGTTCGTAAAATTTGGATGCTTACATTCAAAACATGAGAAAATTACAGGGTATTTTTTTTAAGACACGCCCCAAAAGGGGCGTCAGAATAGTTTTTGGGGAATCGATAGAGGAGGCCACCAGTAACTCTTTCTAACACTAATATATGTTGAAAAGATGCTCCATCCCAATACTAATTATATCTTTGTCCATCACAATTAATTTGTAATCATTATAATTCAATTTTATAATTAAATTCCATTGATTATTATTATTATTATTATATACATTACTGTGTATAATACACTCATAATTTACCGAATTCAAGATTTGAACACTTTTATTTACTTAAAATATTAGTTTTCTGTTTCTTAATTATTTTTCTTCTAGTATATACATATGTATATAAAATTCTCGTGTCACAATATTAGTTACCATAAACTTTTGTGTCCTTATTGAGTAGGTTTGAGAATCGGGCAACATCTATTTATACTCCTAAGTAAAAATGGCTGACCACCTAAGATGGTTTGATTATTTTTCGCACACCCTAAAAGCTTAAGGAAGATTGTTTTGTTCAGTGAACAATGCAACCACAAGGCATACGTGCTAATTTGAGCCGTAATACAAATAGATCTATACGAAATAACAAAATACTCATGCCCATGTGAGCATGCAGCAGGGTATAATGTTTTTGTGAAAATTTATGTAAAAGGCAGAAGGAGGTGTGGTAGACCCCATAAAGTATATATAAGACAAGCCGAGTCGATTTAGCCCTGTCCGTCTTTCTGTCTGTCTGTCCATCTGTCCGTCTGTCCGTATGTATGAACGCGTCGATCTCAGAACTATAGCTATAGACTTCAAATTTATTTGTAAGTCACTGTATAGGACGCGCATATCGAGTTTGTTTCAGAAATTCGATAACTGTTATCATTTTATTGTTATCGATTAAAGACGAAAGTCTAAATTCTGCTTTAAAATTCTATCTAATTCATCTTTCTAGCTAGAGTCTTCAAATTTTGCATTTAGTGTTATGTAAGCCTTACGCAATTTCGGTTTTTGTTTAAATTTCTAACTCCCGTATATCAAATACTAGAGACTTGTGCTTTGGCACATACATACATATGGATGACATGATTACGCCCAATAAGTTTGATCAAAATCGTTGCTCTAGAAAAAAAGTTATTAAACATTTAATTTCCCATAGCATTGCCATGCAAATAGCAGCCAAAGAATAGCTGACGAAACGACTAGAGTTTGTGTGTGCGTTCGCCCGTGTATGTGTGTGTATGTGTTGCTTGTAATGAACATACATATACATATGTATTATAAAAGAAACGGAGAATGCACGGAATAGAAGTTCTTCGCAGGGTTCAGGGTATACCCTAGTCGAGCGGTCTCGACTACAGTTTTCTTACTTGTTTTAAATTAATCTTAAGTCCCCATTGTCGCCGCTCAAATTAGCTGCCGATTAAAAATTTTTATAGGAGGTGTTCATGGCAGTTTGAATTTAGATCGACGTTTAAAACCTTACCTTGGCAAAAACATGCACCACCAAAAATGAGAGATGGCATCTCTCAAAATGAGATAGATGCTCGTTGGCGAGTGTAGAGGTGTGGGTTCGGTTCAGCGCGGTCATGTCCTGAACACATTGAAGGGTATAATGTTTTTGTTGAAAGGCGTATGTATGTAACAGGCAGAAGGAGGCGTGGCAGACCCCATAAAGTATGTATATTCTTGATCAGGGAGACAAGCCGAGTCGATTTAGCATTGTCCGTCTGTCCATCCGTCCGTCTGTCCGTATGTGTGAACGCGTCGATCTCAGAACCTATAATAGCTAGAGACTTGAAATGTTTTATGAAGATCCCTGTATAGGGTGCGCAGATCAAGTTTGTTTAAAAAAAACGATAACAACTATCGTTTTAATGTTATCGATTAAAAACGTTATCAGAAAGAAGTTATTAAATTGTATCTCCCACGTCTCTATATGTAGAGTCCCCAAAATTTTTTAGTTAGTTTTATGTTTATTTTATTTAATTTTGATTTTTGTTAAATTTTGGATACCGGCTCCAAATTGCCTCAAATATTTAAATTGAGGTTAGGTGCACTCAAAGCCCATAAATGAATGGGTTTGCATTTTTAAAAATTGGAAAAAATGTAATAAAATATGTTGAACATAAGCTGAAAATTTCATTCAAATCCATTAATTCGCGCAGAAATTATTAAACAAAACATTTGCCCAATCGGCCAAACACGTCACCAGCAGCGCACAGAAAATTGTTTTCCTATACATGTGCACATATACACACATACACATTGAGCTGCGTGCATCTAGCAAATTCTAAGACCCGCAAGTTTTAGTGTACATATTTCCAATAGATGGCGCTATGATTTGCGAACTATCAGCTGTTCAATAAATCGAAACATGGATGGCGCTATTCTATCGAACCATAGATGGCGCTATTGGCTAAACAATTGAAAATGAATTGAATTTAGTTTTCTGTGCGTTTATACGAAATGCTAATTATGCAGTATTTTTAAAAACGCAGATAACGCGGGGTTTAGGGTATCTCCTAGTCGGGTCCCCCGACTAGAGTTTTCTTACTTGTTTATATTTACAATAGTTATTTTGTGTAAATAAAATATTATTTTCATTACATATATACCATTTGCCGAATCCAAAGACAAGGTCAAAGGTCACGAAGTCAATTTGTGGCGAATTATTTTCTCACAAGCTGTAGATTATTCAGTTTTGATTTGCCACGCACCCAGTGGTCGTAGAAATATAATTTTTGGCATGTTCATAGAGTGGGTTTTCAGTAATATAACAGCAACATTTGCTCCTTCGATTCAAAAAATGCGTAAGTCACACCCCTTTTAGGGCTTAGCAATTATTTTTGGGGAACCGATAGAGGAGGTCCCAGTAACTTAGTGTCCAATTTGGAAGCTTCTAGAACTTAAGCTATGGAAGATATATTATATTATTTTCCACGCCCGCTGTGGGCGTAGATATATTCGCCATAACTTTTCGATTTTTGGATGTTAACCTTTTTGAAAACCGTTTTATAAAACAATTTCTGAAATTATGTATTCTCAATTTTGCTCTAATATCTTTTGCCATCTTTCGGACAAGAGATTGATTCCGCGCTCATAAAATTTTTGATCCTTGCTGGCAAAAAACTGGTTAAAGTGGTTTTTGATTTAAGGTGAAGGTTGTACCATCCAAAAAATTCTGCACAGACCGGAACAAGTAATAGTCCAAAGGTGCCTAGTCTGGAGAATATGGTGGGTGTGGTAGCACATCCCATTTAAGTTGCAGTAGCTTTTGGCGAGTAATCAAACTTGTATGGGGTCTCGCATTATCCTGGTGGAACACTACACCTTTTCTATTGACCAATTCTGGTCTCTTTTCTTTGAATGCGACATTTAATTTATCTAGTTGATTGCAATAAACTTCAGAATTAATTGTTTTGTTGTCCGTCAAAAGCTTAAAATAAACGATCCCCTTATAATCCCACCAAACGGACAACATAACCTTTTTTTGTGAACTTTGATGTGACTTGAGTTGGTTCATCCTTTTTAGACCATGATCCCTTGCGCTTTGGTTGTATTGTCGTTGCCGGTAACAATCTGCTTTAAAAATGGATCGTTTTTTTTTTATGTCGAATAAGCGTATCGCAGTCGTTAATGTGACAAAGCAAATTTCGTTCGGTAAGAACATGAGGAACCCATACGTCAAGCTGGGAAATTAAATTGTGAACGGTCGCGTTTGACAGATTTAATCTTTCTGCAATCTCTCGAGTTGTTATTTGATAATTTGCATCGACTAACGACTTTATTTTGTCCACGTCGGCTTCAAGAGGCCTTCCAGGACGTGGTGCATCCTCAAGATTGAAATTGCCGGAACGAAATTTTGCAAACAAATTTTGGCATTGGCGTTCTGTCAATACATCTTCTCCGTACACACCGCATAATTTTTGCCTTGCTTTAACTGCATTTTTGCCCGATAGTAAAAGAGTAAATTATGCCGAAAATGTTGTTTTTGATCTTCTATCTTCATAAGGGCACCAAATGAAAACTATTCCACAAAATCCAACAAAAATTTTTTACAATTAATTAATTATCAGTTGTTGAAATTAACTGCGAAGTTGGCTGCGAAAAAATTCAATAAGATCAACTGATGTCATAAAACGAAATCACTTAGTGAACGACCCAATATATTTAGATCCATCTAATTTTTGGACGATCTATATAGAAATGTAACAGTACCTCACGTGTCAAATTCTAGCGTTCTAGCTTTAGCGGGTAAATCTTGACACTTTATCTGATCGGGGAATAGACGAGTATGTTTTCCAAGTTTCAAGTCTTTAGATTCAATAACGTAGAAATAGTTTGCGTTCATACGGACAGACCGGACGAACAGCATGACGGATATTTCACAAACCTAATTTAATTATTCAAGAAAGTGAATATTCGCTTCTTGAATAAGTATAATAATTCGATTAAATTTTGAACCGCTATAATCAATTTAACAAAAATTAAAATTTTATAAAACATATTACTTAATAACAAGTAAGAGTGCTCTAGTCGCGACTGCTCGACTAAGAGATACCCTGAACCACCAAAATTGTGTAAGGATCAAATAACACTAAATGAAACATTTTAAGACTCCAGCTAGAAAGATGAGTTAGATAGAATTGTTTAAAAAAAATAAAGATCTAGTCGAGACCGCTCGACTAGGGTATACCCTGAACCCTGCGAAGAACCGCAATTCCAAGCAATCTCCGTTTCTTTAATATACATAAGTATATATATATTCATTACAAACAAAACATACACACACACATACACAGGCGCAAGCACTCACAAGCTCAAGTCGTTGCGTCAGCTGTTCTTTGGCTGCTTTGCATGGCAAAGCTATGGGAAATTAAATGCTTAATAACTTTTTTCCACCCGAAACGAAGAATGCTTGGAATAGTGGTTCTTCGCAGGGTTCAGGGTATACCCTAGTCGAGCGGTCTCGACTAGAGTTTTCTTACTTGTTTTTTCTCCCATAATTTTAGATTGTCCTTTTTGCATTGCATTATGAAAAAATGCATAAAAATATGTAGACTTGCAAAAACAAAACATACTTCATCGCAAATAACAGAAATTTAAGATCATATGCAACAAAAACTTACGAATAACCAACACGATATCAAGCGATAAAGCGATTCACAATAGCTCTCTCGCAACTCTCTTTATTTTTCGCTTCACCAGCACACTGACATGAGATAAGCGAGTATATGTAAATATGCTTGCGGAGTTTTCTCGCTTGTTATCACTTTATATTATCGCATCGCTTCTCGCTGGCATTCTGCCGTCAGCCTCAGCATTAGGACTTCTAGAGAGCTCAAATGACAGTAAAATATTTTGAACAATTTGTTTATTGCTATGAAAACAGATTACAAATAAATAAATAATAGAACAAGTAAGAGTGCTCTAGTCGAAACTGCTCGACTAGGAGATCCCCTGAACCCTGCGAAGAACCGCGATTCCTAAAAATCGGTAATATTCTCCGTTACTTTTCTATGTATGTAGCAAGCAACACAAACAATTACACAGGCACACGCACAAGCACACAGTCTGCTAACTGTGCATTTTGACTCAATAACTGAGCTCAGTCTGCAAGGCGCCGATAATATGAGACATCAAATGTTGTAATAACTTTTTTCGTAGACGAATGATCAAACTCATGTCATTCATATATATGTATATGCCAAAGCACAAGTCTCGAGTAGTTGAAATACGTTTTTTACAAATTTCAGGCGAAGGGGACGTGGCATCCAAAATGTAACAAAACCCGAAATTGTGAAATGCTCGAATAATACTAAAAGCAAATTATGAAGAATCTAGCTAGAAAGATTAATTAGATCGAATTTTATATGAACTTAGATTTTCGTTTTTACTCGATAACAATAAAATGAAAATAGTTATCGATTTTCTGAAACAAACTCGATATGAGCGCCCTATATAAGAAGCTACAAAAAATTTGTTAAGTCTCTAGCTCTTATATCTTCTAAGATCGACGCGTTCAAACATACGGACAGACAGACAGACGGACAGGGCTAAATCGACTCGGCTTCTCTCCCTGATCAAGAATATATATACCACGCCTCTTTCTGCCTGTTACATACATTTCAAAAATGGGTTCAGGGTATAAAGTCATAGTGCCTTAGAAGAATTGTGGCCACCAAACCTATATATTACACTGTCGAAGGAATTAGGGTCGTTAGACAAGCGAAGAGCTGCATTTTGCGGTTAATGAGATCGTTAATTCTAGCATACCACTCATACAACTCTATTATACAACTCCGAATAGTCTCGTTCTTTTTATCAATAGATGTAACGTGCAACATGTCTCCCTGATTCCGACAACTTCTGAAATATGTTTCGTATTTCTAACAGTAATATCTCTGATTCAGCATATAGAGCTCGCGGATAAAATAGGAAAGTTAAAGAAGCTACAGCTCATGCAACCGGCTCTTCAAAAACTGACACCGTTCCTGCACCCACATCAACATGACAGGTGTGTGGCTGCTGCGAGTGTGAGGCCGGTTAATGAAAACATCAGTAGCACATAATGCTAAGTTCCCCTTATTGCTGTTAAAAATTATTAATTCATGCTTTATTTAGAACACATGTGTCAGTTATAAGGTGGATTTGCCTTCTTCTGCCTGCTACATATATTTTAATAAAAGCATTCAAAAAATTCAGGATATACGAAATTGTGCAGTGGAATTACATAGGAGAACAAGATAGTGTTCTAGTCGAGACTGCTCGAATAGGAGATCCCCTGAACCCTGCGAAGAACCGCTATTCCTAAGAACAGCTCACATTCTTCGTTTCCATACAATATATACATTACAATCAACATATATATACACACACACATACGCACAAGCGAACGAATTACTAACAACGCAGACTACACAAGTCTCTAGTATTTGAAAAACGTGTTTTGCAAATTTTGGGCGAGAGGGCGTCACATCCAAAATTTAACAAAAATCATAATTGTATGAAACACCCATAACTCTAAATGCAATTTGAGACTCTTGCTATAAAGATGAATTGGATAGACTTTTATAACTGAATAACGATTTCGATATTTAATCGATAGCTATTAAACTAAGGCAGTTATCGATTTTTAGAAAGATATTCGTTCTTTAAGTGCTATGAACGAACCTCCAAAAAATTTGAAGTCTCTAGGCCTTATAAGTATGATCTGAGATCGACGGGATAAATTACTTCGGCTTGTCTTCCTGATCAAGAATATATGTAAAGTATGCAAACACCAATCACATTGTAATTTCCACAAAAATTAAAATTTTCATTTGATTCTTTTTTTACATTTCGGTTAAAGAGTGCTTAAGCGCTATGCAAAAATTTACGAAAAAGTACCATAAGTTTTCCCGTTTTGTTTTTTTTTTTTTAAACCTAAAGTTGTGTTTTACGAACGAAATAAGTTACTGGAACAAGCTACTTTTCTGTCATTTGTGGCTGGAAAACATCGTATTATTTGAACTTTTTGGACGGAATTTTGTTTAAACAATTAAAATAAATGAGGTTAATTTAAAATTAATATTTAATGAAGTTCGAAAAAAAAAAATTGTTTTCAAAGATATGTCGAATTTCGCCTGTTTAACCGTTTAAAGTGCGTGGCAGAATTATGAAGTTGCTAGATATTAGGATGTAAATTATCAAAATTACAGAAATTGTTGTTAGAAATAAGAATACTGTAAAAAATGTATCCAAA
Organism: Drosophila paranaensis; assembly: GCA_035047545.1. Taxonomy (NCBI): domain Eukaryota; kingdom Metazoa; phylum Arthropoda; class Insecta; order Diptera; family Drosophilidae; genus Drosophila; species Drosophila paranaensis. The sequence goes on along the minus strand of JAWNPL010000230.1, from coordinate 52,854 downwards.
GACCAAAAAAAATATGAATTAAAGCACCTTTCTGATCGCCCACCATTAATTGACAACCGGCTCAAAGGACGAAAAAAAAATTGAGAGGTAAAAAACAATCAGTGCATCTCAAGTATGGAATAATTTCCTTCCTGCCAACAACCAAGAGATGTGTGCAGCAAATCTTGAAAAGATCGGAAAATGTTTCATATCAAAACAAGTAAGAAAACTCTAGTCGAGACCGTTCGACTAGGAACCTGAACCCTGCGAAGAACCACAATTCCAAGCAATCTTCGTTTCTTTTATATTCACACGTATATGTATGTTCATTACAAACAACACATACACACACACATACACAAGCGCAAGCACTCACAAGCGCAAGTCGTTGCGTCAGCTGTTCTTTGGCTGCTGTTTGCATGGCAATGTTATGGGAAATGAAATGTTTAATAACTTTTTTTCTAGAGCAACGATTTTGATCAAACTTGTTGGGCGTGATCATGTCATCCATATGGATGTATGTGCCAAAGCACAAGTCTGTAGTATTTGAAATGCGGGACTTACAAATTTGAGGCGAAGGGGGCGTGGCATCCAAAATTTAACTTTAAATTTAAGTGTCTAGCTATTGTAGGTTCTGAGAACGACGTGTTCATACATACGGACAGACGGACATGGCTATATCAACGCGGCTTGTCATCCAGATCAAGACTATATATATACTTTATGGGGTCTGCCACGCCTCCTTGTGCCTGTTACATACATACGCCTTTCAACAAAAACATTATACCCTGATTTCCCATTTTCAATGGGTTCATGGTATAAAAACACAATTGTCTAAAACACACACGAAAGTAAAAACAAAATGTAAAGACTCCACAAACTACGCTTTATTATATCAAATGTTATAACCGAGTTTCGAATTCGTATTTAATCGATAACAGTAAAACAGAAGTTATTATCGACTTTGTGAAACAAAGTGATTTCCGCGTGCTATGCAGGGACCTACATGCAAAATTTAAAGTCTCTAGATCTTAAAGCTTCTGGGATCGATCACTCTGTATGCTCTGTATTGGAAAAAATTTAATAAAATATGTTGATCATATGCTGAAAATTTCATTCAAATTATTAAACAAAACGTTTGGCCAATCGGCAAACACATGTGGCCAGCAGCGCTAAACTTAAGGTTTTCCAACACGTGTGCACACAAACTTAAAAATAAATTGCATTTAATATTGCGTGTGTTTGTCCTAAATGTAAAGTCTGCAGTATTTTGAAAAAACGCAGAACGCACGGGGCTCAGTGGAACTCCTAGTCGGGATGACCGACTAGTTTTTAGACGTGGGAAATATAATTTGATAACTGCATTTCGATAACGGTTTTAATCGATAACATTAAAATGGAAGTGGTTCAGGTTGTTTACGTGTGTTAGACACGAACCTACAAAAAATTTCAAGTCTCTAGCTCTTATAGGTTCTGAGATCGACCCGTTCATACATACCGACAGAGAGACATGGCTATATCAACTAAGCTTGTCTCCCTGATCACGAATATATAGAGAGAGTTTTCAGTTTGAAAGTTTCAAACGTGCTTTTTTGTTCTCCGTGGCTTTTATTTTTGTTTAGTGACTTTATTAAATACTAAATTTCGTTCACTGTTGATTTTGGTTTTTGTACCATTAGTCGATGTTGTGCATTTGTGCAAGGTGTAATCCGCGGTGTTTTTTTATTTATTTTTACTTATTTTTGTGAAGTGCTTTGAATTTTGATCTGTGCAGCGTCGGTAATTTTTGTTTTTACTTGCATTCTGCATTTTATTTTCGTTACTTCTTTTGCTTTATCGCTTGCTCTCAGTTTTTTTTTGTGTGTGCAATCAGCTGTTTTTGTTGTTGTGAGTAGATTCTCTCAACGCTTTAACCCTCTCTTTGCTTTGCGCTTGTTTCATTGTCTTTATCTAAACTCCCGTTTTTTGTTGTGAGTCGCTCTCTAAACACATTAATACTCTCTTTGGCTTGCGCTTTTTTTTTTTCCTTGTGTTTCTAATCTTTTGTTTTAGTTTCTTGAATCCCAATTGCCAATATAACCTGTTGTAAAAAAACTTGCTCGGTGCGGCAATCTTCTGATTCTTCACAAATGCAATTCATTAATTGCTGGTTGTGTGAGAATATGATGCACAGTAAATGTGCTGGCCTTACAGGGCGGGATTATGATAAGATCATATCCACTGCTAAAATTGGTTGTGGCGGCTTACGGTGGTCTTGTCCTAGTTGTTTGGAAAAACAAATAAATTTTTCAAAAATGTTTAATTCGGTGCGGGCTCAATTTTTAAAACTTAATAAAATATCTAAACGGTTATCTAGTGAACTAGATGCTGGTGATAAATTATTAAATCAATATGATTTTGAATCTTCTCAAGCTGAGACGTTGACGGCCTCTCAGTTGGTACCACCATCAATACCTTTGTCTCCAAATTTATTAGTGCCTTCTACACCTTGTTCAGACTCTCTTGCGATTCCACCCTCTGGTAGTGCGTCAGAGACACCAGTAGTGGATATCCCAGAGTCTTTACTGATTCCAACCCAGTTGTCTCCATCTGTTGCTCATACTACGAACAACTCTCTGGCCATTTCTCCCCACACTTACTATACCTACTTTATCCGTCGTCTCTCCCCGAAAGCAAGTGTTCTTATCAAGGCTTTCATCTGACACGACATGTGAAGCTGTTTCTGCTTTTATTTCTAGTAAATCAAAAGCTAAATTCTCTATATCGAAGTTCAATTTTGCAACTCCTCGTGAAATTGCTTCTTTTAAAATCAACGTTTCATCTGAATTCTTCACAACGATTTGTGACGCCAAGTTTTGGCCTCCTCATGTATTTGTGCATGAATTTAAGCATAAAGTCGAACTAGGCTGTCTCCGGTTTGCTAAACCCTTCCTCGGTACAATCTTTATCCAATATTGTGCCAAAATACTAAAAACAGTTCAACCTTATTCACAGATTTCCTTAATATATCAAAACGTTCGTGGTCTGAATTCTAAGCTCAAAAGGCTCTTTTGGAGTAGTTTCAGTGTTCGTTTTGACATTATTGCCCTGACTGAAACGTGGTTAAACCCGAATGTTTATAATAGTGAGATTCTCTCGAACGATTTCACTATTTACAGACATGATCGACGGACTCGTAGAGGTGGAGGTGTCTTATTGGGCGTTAAATCTTATATCATTTCTGAATCTTTTATTTTTTTCAGCATCTCATGATATCGAGATAGTTGCTGCTAAACTTACTCTTAAATCTTGCTCCCTCTTTATTACTTGTTTATATATTCCCCCCACTTCTGATTTCATCCTATCTTGGACGTCATCCTATTTAAAGGGTAGAACCCAAAGAGTTATATTGAGAACATCTCTTTCGAAACAAATCTTTGTTCTGTCAGGTGTACTTCAGGGTAGTCATCTTGGGCCTTTACTTTTTACATTATTTATCAATGACCTTCCCAGCTGTATTTCTTATTCAAAGATTTTCATGTATGCTGATGACGTAAAACTTTGCCTTTCTTATTCTAACGCAATCAATCATCAATGCTTACAAGATGATCTTAATTCCTTCCAAGTTTGGTGCTTGGCCAATAGGTTGCGTTTAAACTGTTCTAAATGTATGACAATGACCTTCTGTCATACTACTCCATACATTGCTAATTATTCAATTAATAGCGATTCTTTGCAACACATTTTTTCTGTCAAAGATCTAGGTGTACTCTTCGATTCAAAACTTCGCTTCAATACTCATATCTCAATCATTATAAATGAAGCCAAAAGTGTTCTTGGCTTCATTAAACGTTGGGCGAAAGAGTTCAATGATCCGTTTGTAACCAAACTCCTTTCTGTTTCGATAGTACGACCTATTTAAGAATACTGTTCAATTATATGGTCTCCACAGCATAAAGTGTACCAGGATCGTATTGAATCGGTCCAAAAACAGTTTCTTCTCTTTGCTCTAAGAAATCTAAACTGGGATCCGAATCTCCGTCTACCGTCTTATCATAGTCGTCTCCTTCTTATGGATCTTCCTTCATTAAAAAACCGTAGAACAATCCTTGGGATTGCTTTTCTACATAATTTGATTGTAGGTAATATTGATTCGTCATTCTTGTTAATGAAACTTCATTTTTCGGTCCCTTCAAGAACAACTAGACACTTTCGCCCTTTGCATTTACCACTGCTCACATCGGACTCGTTGCACAGTACTTTTCATGTATTATGCGCGAATTATAATAAATTTTATCACGTTTTTTCCTCTGAACTCTCTCTTCCTCTAATCAAATCTTTGCTTTCAGCTTTTCTTAGGGATATCACTCAATCGTGATGGTGGAAATTTTATTTTTTTATTACATATTGTTATATAATTATATTTACAGTTAGCTTCTCTAATTTTATTTTTAATTTTCTTGTATCGCCTCTATCTTAAATTTCTTTATTTCAATAATATCACTAACCACATCGGGCTGTGAATTGGGCATAGCTGGCCGGACTGGCAAATAAAATACCCCCAACGGGTTGGTGATATTTTGAAATTGTTTATCTGTTTGTTTTAGGCTATAAACAAAGTTGTTTAGTTTATACTTAAGTTGACACGCGACTTGTCAATTATATTTTTGAAAATAATGTAACATACATTTCAACAAAACCATTATACCCTGATTTCCCATTTTCAATGGGTTCAGGGTATAAAAATATTTTCAAACGAAATAAGTCTCGGGGACAGTTTCATAATTTTCAGACCCCATAAAGTATATATATTGTTGATCAGGGAGACAACCCGAGTCGATTTAGGCCTGTCCGTCTGTCCGTATGTATGAACGCGTCGTTCTCAGAACCTATAAGAGCTAGAGACTTGAAATTTTATGTAGGTTCCTGTATAGCACGAAAAGATCGAGTTCGTTAAAAAAATCGATAACTGTCTTAATTTTAATGTTATCGATTAAAAACGAAATCGATTCTCAGTTATATAATTCCATATAATTCATCTTTATAGCTAGCATTTAGTGTTGTTTGGGTCTTACGCAATTTCGGTTTTTGTTAAATTTGGATGCCACGCCCCCCTTGCCTCAATTTTGTATGTCCCGTATATCAAATACTAGAGACTTGTGCTTTGCCACATACATACATATGGATGACATGATCACGCCCAAAAAGTTTGATCAAAATCGTTGCTCTAGAAAAAAAGTTGTTAAGCATTTAATTTCCCATAACATTGCCATGCAAACAGCAGCCAAAGTACAGCTGACACACCGACTTGCGCTGGTGTGTGCGTTCGCCTGTATATGTGTGTGTATATTTTGCTCGTTGAGCGAATTTGAATTACGGGCCTACGCATATAAAAATAGTTTCTGCACAAATTATTTGTATGCATGTGTTGTTCAAAATGTCCACATCAATCTTGTATGTTCAGTGTTCGTATATAAAATATAGCTTAAATAATTTATTTTGTATGATAAAAAGCTTTCTCTTTTATATTATTTAATGAAAAAACTTACTGTACTCGTTGCTAACCGCCTGGGACATAGCTTCACTCAGGAGGTTGTATGAACTTCTGTGGTGCTGTTGATCAAAATGTAGAATATTTTCCCCACTTCCTGTATTAGACAACGAAGTAACGACTTGCATCATATGCAATGGTTCCGAAGCTGCCGGAGTTGATGATATAGGATTGGAAGATCTTTTTATATGCATGCTGAGTAAATTTTCATTTTCTTCCGGCTGCTGATAATGTGTGCTGTGACGATTTGAGGTTTTTTCGCCTTCTACGGAACTTCCGGAAACACTGCATTCCAAACAATCGGTATTGGATAAGTTGTACAAAAGAAGAAGTAAGTAGCTCAAAATAGATTTATTGCGCATATTAAGTAGCTTATATGTTTTTCAAGTAATCAGTATCTTAAACCAAAACAGTTTTGCGTGAATTTATTTACATCTGTTTTGTTATCCTTTTTCGATGACAACAGCGTTTGGTTAGGTTTTGTATTTTGAAGACTGAAATTAATAACGAATAATTAAGATTTACCTTTGTTTATTATTCAATATAAACAAGTAAGAAAACACTAGTCGGGCGTCCCGACTAGGAGATACCCTGAACCTCGTGCTATCAGCGTTTTTTTAAATACTGTATAATTAGCATTTAGTATAAACGCAGAGAAAATTAAATGCAATTCATTATCAAATGTTTATCTAAAAGCGCCATCTATGTTTCGATAGAATAACGCCATCCATGTTTCGAGTCAATTGAGCGGCTGATAGTTCTACTGGAAATATGTACACTAAAACTTGCGGTTCTTAGAATTTGCTAGATGGGAGCAGTTCAATGTGTATGTGTGTATGTGTGCACATGTAATTAAATTTAAATATTTGGGAAAATTTGGAGCCGTATTCCAAAATTTAACACAAATCAAAATTATATTGAATATATATAAAACTTACCAACACATTTGGGGACTATTGCTATAAAGACGTGGGAGATATAATTTAATAACTTTATTTTGATAACGTTTTTAATCGATAACAATAAAACGATAGTTGTTATCGTTTTTTAAAACAAACTTGATCTGCCCGCTATACATGAATGTACAAAAAAATTCAAGTCACTAGCTCTTATAGGTTCTGAGATCGACGCGTACATACATACGGACAGACAGACAGTCATAGCTATATCAACTCGACTTGTCTCCCTGATCAAGAATATATATACTTTATGGGGTCTGCCACGCCTCCTTCTCCCACTTACATACATTTCAACAAAAACATTATACCCTGATTTCCCATTTTCAATGGGTTCAGGGTATAAAAATAAATATTCGCAAATGGTGTGTATGCGATTCTGTTTGCTACCCTTCCCATTTACAAAAATATTAGTAGTTTATCATTCTTCCGATAAACAACAATTAAGAAAACTGTAGCATAGAGCTCTCGACTAAGGGATACCCTGAATCATTCGAAGAACCGCTATTGCGAACATTCTCCGTCTCTTTTATATACATATGCATATGAATGTACATTAAAAGCAATACATACACACATACACAGGTACGGTTCTGATCTAATGTGTAGGGCGTGCTCATGTCATATGTGTGTATTTTCAAAAGCCCAAGTCTGTAGTATTACAAATAAGCGTTTTTTTTTTTTTCAAATGTAAGGCGAAAGAGGCCTGTAATTCAAAACTTAACAAAAACAAGTAAGACTAGGGTATACACTGAACCCTGCAAAGAACCGCAATTCCAAGCAATCTCCGTTTCTTTAATATATTGTACATAGGTATATATATGTTCATTACAAGCAACACATACACACACACACATACACAGGCGCAAGCACTCACAAGCGCAAGTCGGTGCGTCAGCTGTTCTTTGGCTGCTATGCATGGCAATGTTATGGGAAATTAAATGTTTAATAACTTTTCTAGAGTAACGATTTTGATCAAACTTGTTGGGCGTGATCATGTCATCCATATGTATGTATGTGCCAAAGCAAAAGTCTCTAGTATTTGATATACGGGAGTTACAAATTTGAAGCGAAGGGGGCGTGGCATCCAAAATTTAACAAAACCCGAAATTGCGTAAGGCCCAGATAACACTATATGCAAAATTTGAAGACTCTAGCTATAGAGATGGATTAGATAGAATTTTATAGCTTAATTTAGATTTTCGTTTTTAATCGATAACAATAAAACGATAACAGTTATCGAATTTCTGAAACAAACTCGATCTTTTCGTGATATACAGGAACCTACATAAACAATTTTAAGTCTCTAGCTATTGTAGGTTCTGAGAACGACATGTTCATACATACGGACAGACGGACGGACAGACGGACATGGCTATATCAACGCGGCTTGTCATCCAGATCAGAGAATATATATACTTTATGGGGTCTGCCACGCCTCCTTGTGCCTGTTACATACATACGCCGGCACCGATCGACTTATCGTGTACTATCGAATGTTGAACAAAAACACAGTTGCTGATAAGTACCCATTATCCCTCATCTCAGACCAAATCGCCAGACTTCGAGGTGCTAAATATTTTTTGTGCTTAGATATGGCAAGTGGCTTTTATCAAATTCCAGTGCCCGAGGACTCAATCGAACGAACCGCGTTTGTCACGCCCGAGGATCAATATGAGTTCTTGACGATTGGTATGAAAAATACACCATCAGTGTTCCAGCGGGCAATAATGAAGGCTTTAGGGGACTTAGCATACACGTATGCGATAGTGTATATAGATGATGTTCTCATAATAGCTGAAAGCAAAGAAGATGCGTTAGGTAGACTACAGAGAGTATTAGAGGCTCTAAGAAAGGCTGGATTTTCAATAAATATCACCAAATGTTCCTTTCTTACAACTAGTATAGAGTATCGAGGATTTGAAGTGAGAAATGGCGAAATTAGGCCAATTACACGTCAAATTCAGGCTTTGATTGGCTTACCGCCACCACAAAATGTGTCACAATTAAAACAATTCATCGGGTTGGCTTCTTATTTTCGGCAATTTGTGTTAAACTTCTCACAGACACTTAAGCCCTTGTATCTTCTCACTTCAAAGAAAAACACTAATTTTAAAAGGTAACTAGTGCATGAACAGATACAAATAAAGATAATAAACGTATTAACACAGACGTCAGTTCTAATCATATTTGATCCGCAATACCCAATAGAGCCACATACTGACGCAAGTAGTACTGGCTATGGGGCGATACTATTGCATAAAATTGATAATAAACCTCATATGGTAGAATATTATACTATAAAGACGTACACCTGTAGCCCGTTGAATCTAAATATCACTCGCATGAACTGGAGACGTTAGCAGTGGTAAATGCTACTAAGCACTTCCGACATTATTTGCAGGGACGCAAACTTGTCGTTTATACAGACAGTTTAAATAGATTGAAGGGTGTAAAGTATCTAAGTGCAGGAAAAGTGCAGACAGAGTTGCATCACATTCCTAAAACAGAAATACCGTGGCAAACCACACACATCGACATAACAGGCAAGCTGAGTGGTAAAAACTACTCAAAGGAATACGTTATCGTCCATATAGATGCTTTTACCAAGTTTGTATATTTTTACCATACACTAAATATAGATTCTAACAGTTGCATTAAGGCTGTAAAATCATCAGTGTCCTTATTTGCCCACTCGAATTATAGCAGATCAAGGACGTAGTAAAAGTTTTCGCGAATTCTGTTCCTCTCAAAGAAATTGATTTACATTTGATTGCTACAGGTGCGAGTAGAGCAAACGGTCAGGTTAAACGTGTCATGAGTACACTGAAAAGTATGTTGACTTCAGGCGAAAGTAGTCTGAGATCATGGCAGAACGCATTGGCTGAAGTGCAGCTTGCAATTAATTGTACGATAAATCGTGTGACAAAGTTTGGTCCGTGAGAGTTATTAATTAGAAAAGAAGCCCGTCCTTTTGGTTTGTTACCGATAATAAAACGAGGAAAGTGGTGAAGAAGTAGACAAACAAAATTGAAGAAATGAGGCTATGAAATATATGGAAATCTTAATCGAGATATGATAAAACAAGTAAGAAAACTCTAGTCGAGACCGCTCGACTAGGGTATAACCTGAACCCTGCGAAGAACCGCATCAACAATCTCCGTTTCTTTATACATAGTATATATAGTTCATTACAACAACACATACACACACACATACACAGGCGCAAGCACACACAAGCGCAAGTCGGTGCGCCAGCTGTTCTTTGGCTGCTATGCATGGCAATGTTATGGGAAATTAAATGTTTAATAACTTTTCTAGAGTAACGATTTTGATCAAACTTGTTGGGCGTGATCATGTCATCCATATGTATGTATGTGCCAAAGCAAAAGTCTCTAGTATTTGATATACGGGAGTTACAAATTTGAAGCGAAGGGGGCGTGGCATCCAAAATTTAACAAAACCCGAAATTGCGTAAGGCCCAGATAACACTATATGCAAAATTTGAAGACTCTAGCTATAAAGATGGATTAGATAGAATTTTATAGCTTAATTTAGATTTTCGTTTTTAATCTATAACAATAAAACGATAACAGTTATCGAATTTCTGAAACAAACTCGATCTTTTCGTGATATACAGGAACCTACATAAACAATTTTAAGTCTCTAGCTATTGTAGGTTCTGAGAACGACATGTTCATACATACGGACAGACGGACGGACAGACGGACATGGCTATATCAACGCGGCTTGTCATCCAGATCAAGAATATATATACTTTATGGGGTCTGCCACGCCTCCTTGTGCCTGTTACATACATACGCCGGCACCGATCGACTTTTCGTGTACTATCGAATGTTGAACAAAAACACAGTTGCTGATAAGTACCCATTATCCCTCATCTCAGACCAAATCGCCAGACTTCGAGGTGCTAAATATTTTTTGTGCTTAGATATGGCAAGTGGCTTTTATCAAATTCCAGTGCACGAGGACTCAATCGAACGAACCGCGTTTGTCACGCCCGAGGATCAATATGAGTTCTTGACGATTGGTATGAAAAATACACCATCAGTGTTCCAGCGGGCAATAATGAAGGCTTTAGGGGACTTAGCATACACGTATGCGATAGTGTATATAGATGATGTTCTCATAATAGCTGAAAGCAAAGAAGATGCGTTAGGTAGACTACAGAGAGTATTAGAGGCTCTAAGAAAGGCTGGATTTTCAATAAATATCACCAAATGTTCCTTTCTTACAACTAGTATAGAGTATCGAGGATTTGAAGTGAGAAATGGCGAAATTAGGCCAAATACACGTCAAATTCAGGCTTTGATTGGCTTACCGCCACCACAAAATGTGTCACAATTAAAACAATTCATCGGGTTGGCTTCTTATTTTCGGCAATTTGTGTTAAACTTCTCACAGACACTTAAGCCCTTGTATCTTCTCACTTCAAAGAAAAACACTAATTTTAAAAGGTAACTAGTGCATGAACAGATACAAATAAAGATAATAAACGTATTAACACAGACGTCAGTTCTAATCATATTTGATCCGCAATACCCAATAGAGCCACATACTGACGCAAGTAGTACTGGCTATGGGGCGATACTATTGCATAAAATTGATAATAAACCTCATATGGTAGAATATTATACTATAAAGACGTACACCTGTAGCCCGTTGAATCTAAATATCACTCGCATGAACTGGAGACGTTAGCAGTGGTAAATGCTATTAAGCACTTCCGACATTATTTGCAGGGACGCAAACTTGTCGTTTATACAGACAGTTTAAATAGATTGAAAGTATCTAAGTGCAGGAAAAGTGCAGACAGAGTTGCATCACATTCCTAAAACAGAAATACCGTGGCAAACCACACACATCGACATAACAGGCAAGCTGAGTGGTAAAAACTATTCAAAGGAATACGTTATCGTCCATATAGATGCTTTTACCAAGTTTGTATATTTTTACCATACACTAAATATAGATTCTAACAGTTGCATTAAGGCTGTAAAATCATCAGTGTCCTTATTTGCCCACTCGAATTATAGCAGATCAAGGACGTAGTAAAAGTTTTCGCGAATTCTGTTCCTCTCAAAGAAATTGATTTACATTTGATTGCTACAGGTGCGAGTAGAGCAAACGGTCAGGTTAAACGTGTCATGAGTACACTGAAAAGTATGTTGACTTCAGGCGAAAGTAGTCTGAGATCATGGCAGAACGCATTGGCTGAAGTGCAGCTTGCAATTAATTGTACGATAAATCGTGTGACAAAGTTTGGCCCGTGAGAGTTATTAATTAGAAAAGAAGCCCGTCCTTTTGGTATGTTACCGATAATAAAACGAGGAAGGTGGTGAAGAAGTAGACAAACAAAATTGAAGAAATGAGGCTATGAAATATATGGAAATCTTAATCATGATATGATAAAACAAGTAAGAAAACTCTAGTCGAGACCGCTCGACTAGGGTATAACCTGAACCCTGCGAAGAACCGCTATTCCAAGCAATCTCCGTTTCTTTAATATATGTACATAGGTATATATATGTTCATTACAAGCAACACATACACACACACACATACACAGGCGCAAGCACACAAACGCAAGTCGGTGCGTCAGCTGTTCTTTGGCTGCTATGCATGGCAATGTTATGGGACATTAAATGTTTAATAACTTTTCTAGAGTAACGATTTTGATCAAACTTGTTGGGCGTGATCATGTCATCCATATGTATGTATGTGCCAAAGCACAAGTCTCTAGTATTTGATATACGGGAGTTACAAATTTGAAGCGAAGGGGGCGTTGCATCCAAAATTTAACAAAACCCGAAATTGCGTAAGGTCCAAATAACACTAAATGCAAAATTTGAAGACTCTAGCTAGAAAGATGAATTAGATAGAATTTTATAGCTTAATTTAGATTTTCGTTTTTAATCGATAACAATAAAACGATAACAGTTATGGAATTTCTGAAACAAACTCGATATGCGCGCCCTATACAGGGACCTACAAAAAAAATTTGAAGTCTCTAGCTATTGTAAGTTCTGAGATCGACGCGTTCATACATACGGACAGACGGACAGACGGACAGACAGACAGACAGACGGACAGGGCTAAATCGACTCGGCTTGTCACCCTGATCAAGAATATATATACTTTATGGGGTCTGCCACGCCTCCTTCTGCCTGTTACATACATACGCCTTCCAACAAAAACATTCCCATTTTCAATGGGTTCAGGGTATAAATAGGTTTGATAAAAATAAAACTAGAATTGTAAGTTTCAACGTGGTGATCACGTGTTACTAAGAAATGAATAACATCATCAAAGTAAACTTGAAGTTTTGTCCGGAGATAGATATTTACTAAAATCTCTAACATGTAATCGAAAGGATAAATATTCTCATGAATGTTTAACAGAGCTTGCAAATAACAGTTGAGCGTTTTTTCGTCACGATCAAAGTCAGAGCAGGAGCGAAAAAGAGAAAATATTTCGCTCTCGCTTTGAGCAAGAGCGATTTTTTCTTGTCAGAATCGGTCTGCGCATGAAGGTTGTTTTTTTGGGTTTTTTGCGTCGATCGTTATTGATGAACATCTGTTCGCGAGCGCAAAATTTTTGTTCGCGAGCTGAGCTTCAGCAAGTGAGCAAATGATCGAAAAAGTCAATGCAAAAGGTCTTTTGGCACTCTTACATTAATTTGCCTTGTTGGAAAAAAATTATTTTTTTGGTATTAAGATGGTATTTAACTAGTACTAAACTTATACTGCCTATTGTTAAGTTAATTAACTAATTATACATTTAAATTGTCTGCGCTTATTGAACTTCGCCGTTCATTTAATATGAAATGCAGGGCTAAAAATAAGTTGCTGGTTAGAACTACCTGTGCAAGCGCATTTAAATGTGTCAGTTTAAGCTTCTTATCATTAAAAAATTAAAATATTTATTAAATGTAAGATACCCTGAACCCTGCGACGAAACGCTATTCCGTGCTTTCTCCGTTTCTTTTATAGAACATATGTATATTTATGTTCATTACAAGCAACACATACACACATACATACATAGGCGAACGCACACACAAACGCCAGTCGGTGCGTCAGCTGATCTTTGGCTGCTATTTGCTTGCCAATGACATGGGAAATTAAATGTTTAATAACTTTTTTTCTAGACGAACGATTTTGATCAAATTTGTTGGGCGTGATCATGTCATCCATATGTATGTATATGCCAAAGCACAAGTCTCTAGTATTTGATATACGGGAGTTACCAATTTGAGGCGAAGGGGGCGTGGCACCCAAAATTTAACAAAAACCGAAATTTCGTAAGGCCCAAATAACACTAAATGCACAATATGAAGACTCTAGCTAAAAAGATGAATTAAATATAATTTCTAACTAAATGAAGATATCGGTTTTTAATCGATTACATTAAAACGATGATAGTTTTCGAATTTCTGAAACAAACTCGATATGCGCGCCCTATACAGGGACCTACAAAAAAAATTTGAAGTCTCTAGCTATTGTAAGTTCTGAGATCGACGCGTTCATACATACGGACAGACGGACAGGGCTAAATCGACTCGGCTTGTCTCCCTGATCAAGAATATATATACTTTATGGGGTCTGCCACGCCTCCTTCTGCCTGTTACATACATACGCCTTTCAACAAAAACATTATACCCTGATTTCCCATTTTCAATGGGTTCAGGGTATGAAAAACGGTTGTAGTCCGAGCGCGAGCGAACTGAGAGAAGACCGGGGTTTTTCCGTCGCTCGCGATCATTTTCGTCAAATACTCAGTGAAAACTGTTATTCGAAGGCCGCGCAAAATGCTCAACTATTATTTGCAAGCGATGTTTAAGAACAATACCAAGCAATCAAATAATCGATGAGTTAAGTAAAGATAGGGACAACATAATGGATGTTGTGTCTGATGATCAACAGAAAGATTGAAGACTATAAGAGAAGAGACTTGTTATACCGAGGGTCGTATGTGTAAAATGGCTTCATGTTGATAATTTTTAATTATGTGTAAAGGAACTACATAATTTGATTTAGAAAATTTACAGGAAATTCATGTGTAAAGGAATCACACAAATGTTATGATTTATTAAATTTAAAGTACGTTATGGAAATCGAATGAATTTCATTATGTTTTGCTAAGAATTGAATTGAAACTGATGAGGTTGAGTTAAGACCACACACGAGGACGTGTGATTTGTCAAGAAGGCCGTGTCGTATTATGAAAGCATTGGACCACTGTAGGTCTGTTATATTATGAACATAGTTTGACCACTGTGCTTGCAAGATGCTGCAGAGCAATGAGTTTGGTATATTGTGAAATCATTTCTTAGAATTTGACTTCAATGGAAAATATGACTGACGGCTAAATACCGTACGAGTGGGGCGACAGCGTGTCGCGCCGTCGCCTACACTAGGCAGCTTGCTCGTGCAAAGAAGCATAGATCGATACGAGATCGGTTATGCTGAAGAGTCAGTTGTATAGTATACTAATGTATAACCGTATAATATATAATATATACAATATATATCATATATATATATATATATATATATATATATATATATATATATATATATATATATATATATATATATATATATATATATATATATATATATATATATATTTTAAAGCTCTTAAACGTGTAGGAGATATAAACTTCTGCGGTCGCCACATCCCCTATGTGAGTAGATAATTATACCCTGAACCCATTGGAAATGGGAAATCAGGGTATAATGTTTTTGTTGAAATGTATGTAACAGGCAGAAGGAGGCGTGGCAGACCCCATAAAGTATATATATTCTTGATCAGGATGACAAGCCGACGCGTCGTTCTCAGAACCAATAAGAGCTAGAGACTTGAAATTTTATGTAGGCTCCCGTATAGCACGAAAAGATCGAGTTTGTTCAAAATAATCGATAACTATCATAGTTTTAATGTTATCGATTAAAAACCGATATTTCTGTATACATTTAGTGTTATTTGGGCCTTACGCAGTTTCGGTTTTTGCTAAATTTTGGGTGTCACGCCCCCTTCGCCTCAAATTTGTAACTACCGTATATCAAATACTAGAGACTTGTGCTTTGGCACATACATACATATGGATGACATAATCACGCCCAAAATCAAAATCGTTCGTCTAGAAAAAAAGTTATTAAACATTTAATTTCTCATAACATTGCCATACAAAAAGAAGCACAAGAACAGCTGATGCACCGACTTCCGCTTGTGTGTACGTGCGCCTGTGCGTGTGTGTGTATGTTTTGCTTGTAAGGAACGTACATATGCATGTGTATATAAAAGAAACGAAGAATGCTTGGCATAGCGGTTCTTCGTAGAGTTCAGGATATACCCTAGCCAAGCGGTCTCGACTAGAGTTTTCTTACTTGTTTTTAACTTCTTTAACTTTTAACTCCTATAATGCAGACCATTCACAGTCGTTGCGTAAACAGTGCATTTAACAGAGCGCGTGTTTACGCAAATGTGCGTATGTATGCATGTATGTACAGAAGTATTCTTTGTAATATATGTAAGCATATGTTTCAAATATAGGCTATTCTGCATATCTCCTAGTCGAGCAGTCTCGACTAGAGCACTCTTACTTGTTTTATATAACAAATTTTATTTCATTAAAATCGGATACTTCGTTGAAGAAATATCACTATTCAAACTTTTAAAACAAGTTACAGTTTTTCATAGAGCTGTCAAATATTTGTTCATTAGGTAGGCTTATGTTTTAGAACTTTAGCGGTATACTTAATACCGATTATGCTTGGTACTTTCCAATTCCATTAATTTGGCTTTGCTTAGTTAAGTGCAATATGTATATTTACATATGAATCTTAATACACCCCAATATTCTTTCCAAGTCACATTTTTAGCGCCTACCAAATTAACAAGCAAGTATACTCTAGTCGGGACTACACTTTTTTGAGGGCAAAGAAAGTGGATGCTTTCATCTTTTCTGGTATGCAAATCATAACGAAAATACGAAGTCAAATTTTATATTTTTATCTTGAATAAGAAAATGCGGCGAATAGTAGAAGAATGTTATACAGAGTATGGTATATGTATGTTTCAAGTGTCCCACTACCATGCTGTAACTCAGTTAAATTTGTATATCCTGAACACTTTGAAAATGGGAAATCAGGGTATAATGATTTTGTTCATATGTACTTAATATTCAGAAGGAAGCAGACCACATAAAGTATATATATTCTTGATCAAAGAGACAAACCGAGTCGACTTAATTCTGCCGTCTGTCTGTCCGTCAGCCCGCCCCTCTGCCCGTATGTTCCAACGCATTGATCTCATAACATATATGTAATAGCTAGACTTGCTTTTTTTAGGTTCCTGTATAGCACACGCAGTTAGTTTCAAGAAATCGATAAGTGTTCAAGTTTTAATGTTATCGATAAAAACGAAATCGATTTTTGTTAAACTTTAGATGACATGCCCCTTTCACCTCAAATATGCAAATACGTACATATGTACATATTTCAAATACTGTAGACGAGCTTTCGAAAATACACTCATTTGAAAGACAATCACGCTCTGGAAGTTTGATCAATAAAGTCCATTTACGTTACGTCCATAAAGTTATTTAGCATTTAATTTTCCATAACATACATACATATGTATGTAGGTATATGCTGCAGCCCAAGCGCAGTCGCTACGTCAACTGCGCAGTTATCAGAGTATATGCTTGTCTGTGCGGCTGCGCGTGTATGTGTTACTTATAATCCCATACATACATACATGTACATACATACATATATACATAAAAGAAAGAATGAACAACGGTTCTTCGCAGGGTTCAGGGTAAGTCCTAGCGAGCGGTCTTGACTATAGTTTTCTTGTTTATTTTTTTACACATTGTTATTTTAGCGATCTGTTTTTGATAATCCTACTTACAATTTATAATTAAAATACTTAGCAATGGGAAAGTTTCAGATATTTTAACATAACGGTTTTATTTTTGTGTAGTGTCTCTTGACAAACTGTACATACATACATACACTTGCTCACATATCTCTGCGTACACCCAAAGAAATTTTTATTTTTCAAGTTTGAGCATTAATATCTCTCAGTATAAACAAGATATCGATTTTTTTCTTTTTGTATTTGTTTCTTTAATTATTAAACTTAAGATATAAATTAATTTCATTTATCAAAACAAAAAACTTATGCAAAATATAACTGTTAAAACAAAAACATAGCAAAAAAACAACTATCAAAAGTCTGCGTACACACAAAGAATTCTGCGTACAATAACTTTTTCAGCTTAATTTAATACTTGGTTGGGTAGCCTTTTTCTTCAGAACCTCCGCCAGACGTCTAGGTATTGAATCTGTAAGCTTGCGGGTATCCTCGATGGTTATTTTGCTCCATTCCTCCATAATAACCTCCTTCAGCATTGTTTTTGAGGTAATGGAATGTTGCCGAATCTTGCGCTCAAGTAAATCCCACAGATGCTCTATAGGATTCAAGTCAGGTGATTGGGGTGGCGTCACAACTTGTTTTTTTACATTATAGAGGAGCCATAACTTCACATTATGAGCCGTGTGCTTCGGATCATTATCTTGCTGAAAGAAATAATCATCAGCGATCCCCAATTTTTCGGCACTCTGTCGCAAATTCTGCTTCAACATGTGCATGTAGTCCATGTGATCCATGGTAGATTCCATAAAATGTCAAGTTCCCAACACCACTAGCCGCCATACACCCCCAAACCATTACTCCTCCTCCTCCATGTTTTACCGTAGGCACAGAATTTTCTTTATCGAAGGCTGACTCCCTCCTTTTCTCAAAATCATTTTTCTTCCCTTTAATTCCAAACATGCAAAACTTGCTCTCATCCGAAAATATGACATTGTTCCAGAAGCTAACCGGCTTGGAAATGTGGTCATTGGCGAAGTCCATACGCTTCTTTATTTTGTTTATCACTGATATATGGGGCTTCCTACGGAAACTCTTCCATTATACCCCGCCTCCTTCCAAAATGCGGCGAACAGTTTGATCGGACACTGTTTTTTTAAAACGTTCGGCGACTTCAAGACTTCCTTGGTGGGCAGTAATCCTTGGATTTGGAGGCACCAGTTGAACAATCCGCTTTTTCTCCCTGTCTGTCAGCAGGGAGAGGCGACGACCAGATCGGGGCTTAGGTAATATGGAGCCTGTTGTAAATATAGTTGTCGTACACTCTCTGACACGAGGGAATGTGTTCTGCCAACCAATCGAGCGATTTCTCGCCAGGATTTTCCCTCCAAACGAAATTTAAAAATTAATTTTCGCTCTTCAACGCAGATTTCTTTTCTATTGGTCTCCATGTATACAACGCGTGACAAATATTTAAAAAAAATGTTTTTGCGAATTTCTGAGAAAATTATAAACGGAAAGAAGAAGCTGAAAAAAGTTAACGGTAATCGCGAAATCCGTCATTGTGACCACGCAGAATTCTTTGTGTGGACGCAGACTTTTGATAGTTGTTTTTTTGCTATGTTTTTGTTTTCTTAACAGTTATATTTTGCATAAGTTTTTTGTTTTGATAAATGAAATTAATTTATATCTTAAGTTTAATAATTAAAGAAACAAATACAAAAAGAAAAAAAAATCGATATCTTGTTTATACTGAGAGATATTAATGCTCAAACTTGAAAAATAAAAATTTCTTTAGGTGTACGCAGAGATATGTGAGCAAGTGTATGTACATATATTCATTCTGCAATTCCAATTTACAGACTTCTAAAAATACATATGTACATACAATACAACACGATATAAAGATATTCATACGCATAATATGCCACTAGATTAAGAAATATTTATAAGCTTTAAGTTTTAAGTTTATTTTAAGCTTTGAGTTTTTTAAGTACTCACAATTGAAAGTTTAAGCAAATATTAAGATTACATACAAATTTGAAACATAATAATATTTAGATAATTATAATTTTATATTACAGTGCTTCCAAAACGGTATTTAAAAGGCAATATACTAATTTTGTCAAGTAAAATATAATATAAATCAAATAAAAACGTGTTGAAAGGCAAATTTACTACATATACATACGTACACCGATATAGAAATTGTAAAACAACGTTGACTTTCGATTATTTTAGGTTCGGAGTAACGTCGAGTTTGGTAATATAGTGTAATTAAACATAATCAAGATAGCGTCACTACATTAAGAGTTCGCAAAATATCACTGCTGACTCTTTTGGTAAAATAAACTTTTTTTGAGGGGAGGCATGTGAAAAAGGCGAACAGCGCTACATTAATAGGCGGAAAATCTTTTTTTTCAAAGCTTAAATTTTACACACTGCTTTACTGCTTGGAGGATATCCAACTCTGAGAGATTAGTGTGATCAGTGGTTGTCACCTGAATCTCAATATAAGTAAATTTCTCTTCAAGAGGTTGCCGTATCACACAATTTTTCCTAGTTGACTAAAATTATGTCTTTAAATTGTCACTCAAAGTATACAATAAATTGCCGCTCAAAGTATACAGTAAGTATAGTATAACTAAAAAAGCCTAAGTTGACGCAAAAAAAAATCGGATTGACACCACTGCAACCAGTGCTGATGATTTTTCAACCCTGCGAAGAACTGCGATTCCTAAGAGCCGCTAACATTCTCCGTTACTTTTATATGTATGTACATATGTAGCAAAGCAATACATACACACACGCACGAAATCGCACGCACAAGAGCACACAACAGACGCGCACGCACACAAGCAGACAATTCTGCTACACTGTGCATTATGACTCATCAGCTTCGCTGCTGCTGCAAGACGCCGATAATATGAGATATTAAATGTTTAATAACTTATCTAGTCGAACGATTTTGATCAGAATTTGTTGGGCGTGAATCATGACGTTCATAATGTGTGTATGTGCCAAAGCACAAGTCTCTAGTACTTGAAATACGTGATTTAGCAATTTGAGGCGAAGGGGACAATTTGAGGGCGTGGCATCCAAAATTTAACAAAAACCGAAAAAAATTGCAGAAGGCCTTCACACTACTAAATGCAAAAGTTGAAGACTCTAGCTAGAAAGATGAATTAAAAATAGGAATTTTATAACTCAAATGAAGATATCGGTTTTTAATCCCGATAACATTAAAACGATGATAGTTATCGAATATTTGAAACAAAATCGATCGAATCGTGATATTACACGAATTTCAAAAAATTTGAAGTCTCCAGCTCTTATATCTTCTGAGATCGGCGTTCAAACATACGGACAGACGGACAGGGCTAAATCGACTCAGCTTCTCTCTGATCAAGAATATATATACTTTATGGGGTCTGCCACGCCTCCTTCTGCCAAACATTATATACATATGTATGTGTTTTAAACATATTGTTAGTTTAAAAAAAAATTAATAAGTAAAAGAACAGCCGAAATTACCGCACCTGGATTCGACACCACAGCTATGTTCACGTCAAAGGAAATCACCTTTACCACGTCGCCACATCATATTTACAATACAAGGCACTACTGAACGGTGCTTGGCAGTGCTGACAATTACTTATGTCAACAAGAAAATATGAAAAGTACGACGTCGCCGAGATTCGAACCTAGGGTGTCTATGATCGGTGCGCCACTGCACTTCGAAGCAAGGAGGAAACTTAACTATGATCATTAACCACCATTGCGATGCTAATAAATAATAATAAAAATGTTAACGTTTTGCATGGGCACGACGAACACTTTCAAAAGTTTGGTATACTTTATTGTTGCAAGAGAAGAAATGAAGCCTCCAGCGAACAAATTTCGGACACTTTTTAGTTGTGCTGCCGCAGGGAGTTCTTACATATATATATTCGAGAGAAGAGAGCAGATAATAAGAATAAGTGAGAGAGAAGAGATCAGAAAATAAGCATACATGGTTGCATAAAAGGGCTTTGTATACAAATGGACCATTGCCGAACGAGCGCTCGCAGAGCACTGATTTTCTTGTCACAGAGTACCCGCTGCTCGCAGTAAAAAGTAAAGCGAATTCGGCTAAATCGCCGGCATGAGGCTGTAATGTCACTGTGCGAATTCGCTTAATTTCATTGCTCTGCGTGTTATATCTATGTGTTGTATGGTTAGTGCCATGACCTAATTATACATGCAGATTTTGTGATTTCTTAGAATATAGTTCGCGATGCTTATGCGGCCAATTGACAATTAAATAAATAAACGGTTTGTTTGATAACTTCTGTATTACTTAATGGATTTGACTTAAATTTAAAACACATTGATTATATTTTCAATTAACTTTCAACTTGAAGAAGCTGGTATATAACAAAAATCAAAATTGTAAGAAAAAACACTTGGAATTAAATACAAAATTTGGGGATAATTAGTGGCGTGGCAAATTGGAAAATTTAAATCCTACAATGCTTTAGAATTAAAATATGGGGCGGGAATAAGTATTTCGAAGTCGGTTGCGCCTGTTTTGAATGGGTACCATTTTTTTTCATTTTCTTTGGGTTCAGGCCCTGAACTTCAAGGGGTATACAAATTATGTAATATCAAAAACCATCCAAGGAAAAGATATCGATTAATTTGACAAGATTTCGTGCTTCAGCTCTAAATTCTCCATATGACAAATATTTAAGACAAGCAATGAAATATAAAATTCAAATATGTGTGCCAAGCAGATCTTATTTACGGATGCATTATCATTGAATATTTCAAATAACTCTTTATTCGCTGGTATGTCGTAATATTTAAAAGTACCCTACATACTGCATATAGATCATTTTTTTTTTTATTTTTAGCTGTAGGCAATCAACCATTGTTCCTTAGCAGTAGTTCCACTATACGAGTGACAAATAAAATGCATTATAAAAAAATACACGGTTCTGTATGTAACCAGAAATGTGAGCTAACAGGTTTGCTACTAGTTTACGCTGAAAATGAGTTCTATCTTAATAAATATGATCTTAGTCAGAAGGAAATCTTTACATTAATATATGAAGGGGAAACAAAAGACTGGACAAAAAAGTAATTACATTTCAAATTGATGGAAAGAGAGCTGTCAGTTTGCATTACATATGGCTCACAGTTCGCTTCTGCGCTTACAATATGATAATACGAATAATATGAAATTTGGAGAATGTAGTATATTAGAACTAGCACGATGTACAGATTATTCCATGCTTTATCATACGATTTTATGTGGCAACAGCTACAAAAAGCTTATTATAATAAGTGGAAATGGATTTGGAGAAATACTCATTTGGCAGCCAAATGCTCCTGTAAATTTCAATACTGGTACACGTTCAAACATATATCCACTTCTCTTACGTCTCAAGGCGCATAATGGTGTTGTATTTTCTATTGACTTCAATTTAACAGCTCGGTTATTGGTAACAACATCCGATGACCGTTCCTTAAAGTTTTGGAAATTAGAAACTAATTCAGAAATGAAATTTGATGCAGCATTTATAAAACCGTTATTCAGTTGTTTTGGACATACTGCACGAGTTATTTGTGCTATAATTGCAGAGTACGGTAAGCACATTGGATTACTTTCAGAAAGAAAATTGCCACGTTAAACAATTTTATTTCACAGAAGGTAAAATTTTTGTTGTAAGCGGTGGAGAGGATTCTTATATATGTGTTTGGAGTCAAAAAGGTGAACTGTTATTGAAACGACGTGAACAGTTCGGAGCACCAATATGGCGTCTTGCTTTTGATCACGCTTCTGCGAAACTCTATAGCACTGGTTCAACAGGAAGTATACTTGCATATAATCTAAAAAGTATTTTAAATTCAAAACCAACCGATTCAAGCCAATTAATACATATAGGATCGTCGAATGAATACTTGATAAAACTGAAATACCTTAATAACACCACAATCATTGCCTTAAGCAATAAAGATCACATGTTCTACTTGCGACTTACGAATTCACAAAAAAGACAAATTTGGGAATCTGTTTCCGTTTTTCCTTCATATAAGTGCACAGTTCTAGCTGTATGCGATGAAATAATTGCTACTTGTGGCTATCAGCGAATTACACTTCTAAGGTATCACGTCGATACAGGACATTTTAAACAACTTTATGATGGAAAAAAACTGGAAGGCCTTATTCAATCATTCCACTTTCTTAGCAAAGAACTTTATTTAATATCTGATGAATATGGAAATTGTATTTTACTAAAGGGACGTAATATGGATGTTGAAGGTACTTTAAATATTAGCAATTATCGTAAATCTTGGATTACTTCTGCAATACTTGTCAAATCAAATTGTTTCTTAATAAGCTGCCGCAATGGAAATGTAATGCTTATCAAAACAGGAAGTTCCCCTCATTTACAACTAAAGTGTTTACTGAAAGGTTTGCACGGCAATATGGGATCTAATGTCCTAAAATTGTTAAGGATTGACGACAAATGTGCATACATATTAAGTGCAGCACATGAATCGACTTTAAAAGTTATATCTTTAAGTTTAGCTGACTATCGGCTGAAAATTTTACAACGTCAAAGTGTACCGTTAGCTTGGATCGAAGCAATTCCAACATTAGATGTATTAATTGGATTTAATGATAATCATCTTGTCGCATGGTCCCATAAATATGGCGTAATTCTACAATTGCCATGCGGGGGAGGCCATCGTTGTTGGGATTATCAATTAAATAATGAAGTACTTGATATAATATATATTAAGCAAAAGCATGTATTTCACCATCGTGAACAACTTTACAATAAATGGTTTGGATGCTTAATGCAGACTTTACGAAATAAATGGCATATAAGAAGTTGCAATATTATACAATTAGTTGAGCAAAATAATGATTCGCATCCATATCTTGTATCAGCTGGTGATGACAATATTATAAAAATTAACCAACTCAATGGTCAATCATTTTATCCGTGTGCTGAGTTGCATACGCACATTTCAAGCATAAGACACCTCGTATTACATCCAATAAAATCTGAAAATGATATATATTGGCTAATCTTCTCAGTTGGAGGGCGGGCACAGTTATGCATTAATAAGCTTGATCCAAATGGTCCAGTCGTAAGTGAAGTGAGTTCGCACATAGTCCGATTAAATAATAATGGCAATAATGCCTTAATTGATCCTCGACTAATGGCAGTTAACGTTTTACAAAACTCTATATGTGGCACATTTTCTCTTTACATTGCCAGTGCTGATGGAAAAATCAGTTTGTTTCAATGGAAACTAGAAAAGCCTTCAGAGCTTTTCTTAGATTGCATTATTGATATACAACGATGTCCGATGCAAATGCAGATTTTAAATAAATATAATTTACTACTTATCACAGACACAAATGGAATGCTTTACGGTTTTGACAAAAGTCTCCGTCTAAAACGATTTAAAGAAAAGTTGCATGTAGGTAGTATCAATGTTTTTGACACGCTTTGTGATGGTACATATTTACACATTTTATCTGGAGGAGACGATGAAACGATAAAACATACAATAATTAAATCACCTGACATGAGTATATTAAAAACCTCGAAAATAACGGCGTTACATAATGCTCAAATAACTGCATTGACTCTACGCTCATTACAGGGCGTTGGCCAAACCACGGAATTGCATGCATATACATCTAGTATAGATAAACAAATATATAAGTTAAACCTAAACACTTTACAATATACCCGTATTGGTTTTACATGCTTATCAGATGTCAAAGGAATACTTAACAAAAATAAGCGTTTATTTATTTACGGTTGTGGACTACAAGTAGTCGCTTTGTAAAAATATATGTTTTTTAAATTAGACTGTAATAAATAATAAGTATGCTTAAAATCAATAAAATGTTTGATGTATTTGTCTCCGTTTTTATACTTATTCACGAAGTGAAATTGTATATTGGTTGTCCGCCATGCTGTCCGTCCGTCTGGCAGTCTGACCGCAAACGTTTTTTACGATATTGAAGGTAGAGGCTTGAAATTTAGAGTATACCATCGGAAAATGTATTTTAATGTATCTCAGAACACTACTTCTAGAAAGGTTAAAGAGTTGAGACTTCGAATATATACTCGCGTCGATCTTATTAATATAGATCAAAAATTATGTGGCAAATCGGTTCTGACTATATAGTGATTTTACAAATTCTGTTATATTTTGAGTCCTATTAATGCTACTTGATATTAATAGTGTCCCAAAATTCACGCAAGATTTTGCGCCATTTGTTGTCAACCAAAAAAAAACAAGTAAGAAAACTCTAGTCGAGACCGCTCGACTAGGGTATACCCTGAACCCTGCGAAGAACCGCAATTCCAAGCAATCTCCGTTTCTTTAATATACATGAGTATATATATGTTCATTACAAACAAAACATACACACACACATACACAGGCGCAAGCACACACAAGTCGGTGTGTCAGCTGTACTTTGGCTGCTGTTTGCATAGCAATGTTATGGGAAATTAAATGCTTAATAACTTTTTTTCTAGAGCAACGATTTTGATCAAACTTTTTGGGCGTGATCATGTCATCCATATGTATGTATGTGGCAAAGCACAAGTCTCTAGTATTTGATATACGGGACATACAAAATTGAGGCAAGGGGGGGTGGCAATCCAAAATTTAACAAAAACCGAAATTGCGTAAGACCCAAATTACACTTAATGCAAAATTTGAAGACTCTAGCTATAAATATGAATTATATACAATTTTATAACAGAATTTAAGTTTTCTTTTTAATTGATAACATTAAAACGATAACAGTTATCGAATTTCTGAAACAAATTTAATATGCGCGCCCCATACGGGGACCCACAAAAAAAATTTGAAGTCTCTACACAAACGGACAGACAGACAGACAGACAGACAGGGCTAAATCGACTCGGCTTGTCTTCCTGATCAAGAATATATATACTTTATGGGGTCTGCCACGCCTGGTACATACATTTCAATAAAAACATTATACCCTGATTTCCCATTTACAATGGGTTCATGGTATAACAAGTAAGAGTGCTCTAGTCGAGACTGCTCGACAAAGAGATCCCCTGAACCCTGCGAAGAACTGCGACTCCTAATAGCCGCTAACATTCTCCGTTACTTTTATATGTATCTAGCAAGCAAACCATACACACACACAGACACACGCACAAGAACACACACAGGCGCACGCACAATCTGCTAACTGTGCATTATGACTCATCAGCTTCGCTGCTGCTGCAAGACGCCGATAATATGAGATATTAAATGTTTA
Organism: Drosophila paranaensis; assembly: GCA_035047545.1. Lineage (NCBI taxonomy): Eukaryota > Metazoa > Arthropoda > Insecta > Diptera > Drosophilidae > Drosophila > Drosophila paranaensis. Next base: position 26,165 of record JAWNPL010000230.1, on the reverse strand, counting down.
ATAACTTTTTTTCTAGTCGAACGATTTTGATCAAATTTGTTGGGCGTGATCATGACGTTCATATTGTGTATGAAATACGCGATTTAGCAATTTGAGGCGAAGGGGCAATTTGAGGGCGTGGCATCCAAAATTTAACAAAAACCGAAATTGCAGAAGGCTTAAATAACACTAAATGCAAAATTTGAAGACTCTAGCTAGAAAGATGAATTAAATAGAATTTTATAACTAAATGAAGATATCGGTTTTTAATCGATAACATTAAAACGATAGAAGTTATCGAATATTTGAAACAAACTCGATCGAATCGTACTATACACGAACTTCCAAAAAACGGACGGACGGACAGACGGACAGACAGACAGACGGACATACACACCTCTACGCTCGCCAACGAACTTATATCACATATTCTGAGTTGCCACCTCTCTCATTTTGAGAGATGCCGTCTCTCTCGAATTAGGTTCGTGTTTTTGCTAAGATAAGAGTTCTAAGCTTCTATCAAAATTGAAACTGTCTGGCCACCTCCAATGAAAAGTTTTAATCTGCAGCTAATTTGAGCGCCGACAGTGGGGATTTAAGGTTAAATTTTAAACAATACAATAAACAATATGATATATGCCCCTGTGGGCTGCTGGGACGTGAAATAGTATTTCGCTGTCGGTTGCGTCCGACTGCAACGTTCTTACTTGTTTTTATTTCGTCTAATATATGCGACCCCAACTGGAAAGAAACCCAATAAAATTAAAACAAGTAAGAGTGCTCTAGTCGAGACTGCTCGACAAAGAGATCTCCTGAACCCTGCGAAGAACTGCGATTCCTAAGAGCCGCTGACATTCTCCGTTACTTTTATATGTATGTACATATGTAGCAAGCAATACATACACACACACACAGACGGACGCACAAGCACACAATCTGCTAACCGTGCATTGTGACTCATCAGCTTCGCTGCTGCTGCAAGACGCCGATAATATGAGATATTAAATGTTTAATAACTTTTTTTCTAGTCGAACGATTTTGATCAAATTTGTTGGGTGTGATCATGACGTTCATGAAATACGTGATTTAGCAATTTGAGGCAAAGGGGCAATTTGAGGGCGTGGCATCCAAAATTTAACAAAAACCGAAATTGCAGAAGGCTCAAATAACTAAATGCAAAATTTGAAGACTCTAACTATAAAGATGAATTAAATAGAATTTTATAACTAAATGAAGATATCGGTTTTAATCGATAACATTAAAACGATAATAGTTATCGAATATTTGAAACAAACTCGATCGAATCGTACTATACACGAACTTCCAAAAAAAATTTGAAGTCTCTAGCTCTTATATCTTCTGAGATCGACGCGTTCAAACATACGGACAGACGGACAGACGGACGGACGGACAGACGGACAGACAGACATACGGACAGGGCTAAATCGACTCGGCTTCTCTCCCTGATCAAGAATATATATACATTATGGGGTCTGCCACGCCTCCTTCTGCCTGTTACATACATTTTCACAAAACCATTATACCCTTTTTTCCCATTTTCAATGGGTTCAGGGTATAAAAATGTATTATTAGCTCTAGTTCCCTAACGCATTATTAAGTTAACTAATAAGCTGTCATAGCTTTTTGGCCTCTCTATATATCTATCCCTCTATCTAGTAAATCGTACTAGACGAGCAAATAGATATATATCAATTATAACTTACACACACAACAGAGATAAAATTTGCGATATGATATTAAAAGTTACTATTATAAACAAGTAAGAGTGCTCTAGTCGAGACTGCTCGACAAAGAGATCCCCTGAACCCTGCGAAGAACTGCGATTCCTAAGAGCCGCTAACATTCTCCTTTACTTTTATATGTATGTACATATGTAGCAAGCAATACATACACACACACAGACGCACGCACAAGAACACACACAGACGCAGGCACAAGCACACAATCTGCTAACTGTGCATTATGACTCATCAGCTTCGCTGCTGCTGCAAGACGCCGATAATATGAGATATTAAATGTTTAATAAGTTTTTTTCTAGTCGAACGATTTTGATCAAATTTGTTGGGCGTTATCATGACATTCATAAGTGTGTACGTGCCAAAGCACAAGTCTCTAGTACTTGAAATACGTGATTTAGCAATTTGAGGCGAAGGAGCAATTTGAGGGCGTGGCATCAAAAATTTAACAAAAACCAAATTGCAGATGGCTCAAAAAACACTAAATGCAAAATTGGAAAACTCTAACTATAAAGATGAATTAAATAGCATTTTTTAACTAAATGAAGATATCGGTTTTTAATCGATAACATTAAAACGATGATAGTTATCGAATATTTGAAACAAACTCGATTGAACCGTACTATACACGAACTTCCAAAAAAATTTGAAGTCTCTAGCTCTTTATATCTTCTGAGATCGACGCGTTCAAACATACGGACAGACGGACAGACGGACAGGGCTAAATCGACTCGGCTTCTCTCCCTGATCAAGAATATATATACTTTATAGGGTCTGCCACGCCTCCTTCTGCCTGTTACATACATTTTCACAAAACCATTATACCCTTTTTTCCCAAGAAAAGTATTTCATTAAGGATGTACATTAAATACTTAAATACTTTTAAATTAAAATTTTTCCAACACAAATTAATATTTTGTTGCTGACAATTTGAATTTTACAATTTTTTGCATTTTTCTACGGTTCCTTTTTTTGACTTTCTGAAGTATAATTTTGCACTGTCATCATTCATCATAAATCCTTTAATATTGAGCTTTTCGCATTTCGTTTAAGCAGATGATTATTAGCAGTTTCACCTTCCTCCAAACGTTCCCAAATCTCTCGGTTCTGCGAATAGAAACGAACAAAGAACAAGTAAGAGTGCTCTAGTCGAGACTGCTCGACAAAGAGATCCCCTGAACCCTGCGAAGAACTGCGATTCCTAAGAGCCGCTAACATTCTCCGTTACTTTTATATGTATGTACATATGTAGCAAGCAATACATACACACACACACAGACGCACGCACAAGCACACAATCTGCTAACCGTGCATTGTGACTCATCAGCTTCGCTGCTGCTGCAAGTCGCCGATAATATGAGATATTAAATGTTTAATAAGTTTTTTTCTAGTCGAACGATTTTGATCAAATTTGTTGGGCGTGATCATGACGTTCATGAAATACGTGATTTAGCAATTTGAGGCAAAGGGGCAATTTGAGGGCGTGGCATCCAAAATTTAACAAAAACCGAAATTGCAGAAGGCTCAAATAACTAAATGCAAAATTTGAAGACTCTAACTATAAAGATGAATTAAATAGAATTTTATAACTAAATGAAGATATCGGTTTTAATCGATAACATTAAAACGATAATAGTTATCGAATATTTGAAACAAACTCGATCGAATCGTACTATACACGAACTTCCAAAAAAAATTTGAAGTCTCTAGCTCTTATATCTTCTGAGATCGACGCGTTCAAACATACGGACAGACGGACAGACGGACAGACGGACGGACGGACAGACAGACATACGGACAGGGCTAAATCGACTCGGCTTCTCTCCCTGATCAAGAATATATATACATTATGGGGTCTGCCACGCCTCCTTCTGCCTGTTACATACATTTTCACAAACCATTATACTCTTTTTTCCCATTTTCAATGGGTTCAGGGTATAAAAATGTATTATTGCTCTAGTTCCTCTAACGCATTATTAAGTTAACTAATAAGCTGTCATAGCTTTTTGGCCTCTCTATATATCTATGCCTCTATCTAGTAAATCGTACTAGACGAGCAAATAGAATATATATCAATTATAACTTACACAACACCAACAGAGATAAAATTTCGTCTGATATGCGATATTAAAAGTTACTATTATAAACAAGTAAGAGTGCTCTAGTCGAGACTGCTCGACAAAGAGATCCTCGAACCCTGCGAAGAACTGCGATTCCTAAGAGCCGCTAACATTCTCCTTTACTTTTATATGTATGTACATATGTAGCAAGCAATACATACACACACACACAGACGCACGCACAAGAACACACACAGACGCAGGCACAAGCACACAATCTGCTAACTGTGCATTATGACTCATCAGCTTCGCTGCTGCTGCAAGACGCCGATAATATGAGATATTAAATGTTTAATAAGTTTTTTTCTAGTCGAACGATTTTGATCAAATTTGTTGGGCGTGATCATGACATTCATAGTGTGTACGTGCCAAAGCACAAGTCTCTGTACTTGAAATACGTGATTTAGCAATTTGAGGCGAAGGAGCAATTTGAGGGCGTGGCATCCAAAATTTAACAAAAACCAAAATTGCAGATGGCTCAAAAAACACTAAATGCAAAATTGGAAGACTCGAACTATAAAGATGAATTAAATAGAATTTTATAACTAAATGAAGATATCGGTTTTTAATCGATAACATTAAAACGATGATAGTTATCGAATATTTGAAACAAACTCGATTGAATCGTACTATACACGAACTTCCAAAAAAAAATTGAAGTCTCTAGCTCTTATATCTTCTGAGATCCACGCGTTCAAACATACGGACAGACGGACAGACGACAGACAGACGGACAGGACAGGCTAAATCGACTCGGCTTCTCTCCCTGATCAAGAATATATATACTTTGTGGGGTCTGCCACGCCTCCTTCTGCCTGTTACATACATTTTCACAAAACCATTATACCCTTTTTTCCCAAGAAAAGTATTTCATTAAGGATGTACATTAAATACTTAAATACTTTTAAATTAACATTTTTCCAACACAAATTAATATTTTGTTGCTGACAATTTGAATTTTACAATTTTTTGCATTTTTCTACGGTTCCTTTTTTTGACTTTCTGAAGTATTATTTTGCACTGTCATCATTCATCATAAATCCTTTAATGTTGAGCTTTTCGCATTTCGTTTAAGTAGATGATTATTAGCAGTTTCACCTTCCTCCAAACGTTTCCAAATCTCTCGGTTCTGCGAATAGAAACGAACAAAAAACAAGTAAGAGTGCTCTAGTCGAGACTGCTCGACAAAGAGATCCCCTGAACCCTGCGAAGAACTGCGATTCCTAAGAGCCGCTAACATTCTCCGTTACTTTTATATGTATGTACATATGTAGCAAGCAATACATACACACACACACAGACGCACGCACAAGAACACACACACAGACGCACGCACCAACACACAATCTGCTAACTGTGCATTATGACTCATTAGCTTCGCTGCTGCTGCAAGACGCCGATAATATGAGATATTAAATGTTTAATAAGTTTTTTTCTAGTTGAACGATTTTGATCAAATTTGTTGGGCGTGATCATGACATTCATAAGTGTGTACGTGCCAAAGCACAAGTCTCTACGTGATTTAGCAATTTGAGGCGAAGGGGCAATTTGAGGGCGTGGCATCCAAAATTTAACAAAAACCAAAATTGCAGATGGCTCAAAAAACACTAAATGCAAAATTTGAAGACCCTAGCTAGAAAGATGAATTAAATAGAATTTTATAACTAAATGAAGATATCGGTTTTTAATCGATAACATTAAAACGATTATAGTTATCGAATATTTGAAACAAACTCGATCGAATCGTACTATACACGAACTTCCTAAAAAAATTTGAAGTCTCTAGCTCTTATATCTTCTGAGATCGACGCGTTCAAACATACGGACAGACGGACAGACGGACAGGGCTAAATCGACTCGGCTTCTCTCCCTGATCAAGAATATATATACTTTGTGGGGTCTGCTACGCCTCCTTCTGCCTGTTACATACATTTTCACAAAACCATTATACCCTTTTTTCCCATTTTCAATGGGTTCAGGGTATAATAATTGGTTCAGTTTAAAACATACTTATGTTCATATATTACAGCTTATTTCTTTCTTTATTAATTTCGTGGGGAATAATCTTGTTAGGTTGCTTCATTTTAGACAATGGTTTATATTTGTAGGTTTTTTATACTATTTCACGTAGTGATATAGTATATTGGTTTTGTGCAATGTCCGTCATGCTGTCCGTCCGTCTGTCCGTATGAACGCAAAACATTTCCACGCTATTGAAGCTAGAGACTTGAAATTTGAAATATATCTCGTGTATACCCTCGTCTGATAAAGTGTCAAGATTTTCCCGATACGCCCACTAGGGGCGTGGCAAATCGGTAAATGCAATTTCCTGTATCTCAGAAACACTACTTCTAGAAGGCCATAGAGTTGAGATTTTAACTGAACACTCATGTAGACATCCCAAAATCAAAAAGCTATGGCGGACATATCTACGCCCGTTGGGGGCGTGGCGAACCGGGTCAAACCGTATCTTCTAAAGTTTTAAAGCTAGAACGCCCAAATTTGGCACGTGGGTTACTGTTATGTTCCGAAAAATTTTATGGCCACGCCTAATAGGGGCGTGGCAAATCGGATCTGAATATATAGTGATTTTACTAGTTTCGTTATATTTTGAGCACTATTGATGCTAGAGACTTGAGACTTGATTTATATAGTCGGGTTAACATCCCACAATCGAAAAGGTATGGCGGATATATCTACGCCTTCAGGGGGCGTGGCAACTAATATCAGCTTTTATCTTCCACAGTTTTAGTGCTAGAAGCTTCAAAATTGGATGCTAAGTTACTGGGGGCCTCCTCTATCGATTCCCCAAAAATTATTGTTACGCCCCAAAAGGGGCGTGACATACAGAAAAATACCCTGTAATTTTCGCATTTTTCGAATGGAAGCATCCAAACTTTACAGTTATATTCTTAAACGCCCACTCTATGCACATGCCAAAAAATATTTGTCTACGGCCACTGGGGGCGTGGCAAATCAAAACTGAAACATCTGCAGCTTCTGAGCCAATAACGCGCCACATAATAACTTTGTGACCTTTGACCTTGTCGTTTGGTTTGTCAAATTATATATATATGTTTGAAAAGAATATTTTATTAATACAAAATAACTAAATAAAGAAAATATAACAAAAATATCAACATGACCGCACCGGGGTTCGAGCCCACACCTCTACGCTCGCCAACGAACTTATATCACATTTTCTGAGTTGCCACCTCTCTCATTTTGAGAGATGCCGTCTCTCTCGAATTAGGTTCGTGTTTTTGCTAAGGTAAGAGTTCTAAGCTTCTATCAAAATTGAAACTGTCTGGCCACCTCCAATGAAAAGTTTTAATCTGCAACTAATTTGAGCGCCGACAGTGGGGATTTAAGGTTAAATTTTAAACAATACAATAAACAATATGATATATGCCCCTGTGGGCTGCTGGGACGTGAAATAGTATTTCGCTGTCGGTTGCGTCCGACTGCAACGTTCTTACTTGTTTTTATTTCGTCTAATATATGCGACCCCAACTGGAAAGAAACCCAATAAAATTAAAACAAGTAAGAGTGCTCTAGTCGAGACTGCTCGACAAAGAGATCCCCTGAACCCTGCGAAGAACTGCGATTCCTAAGAGCCGCTGACATTCTCCGTTACTTTTATATGTATGTACATATGTAGCAAGCAATACATACACACACACACAGACGCACGCACAAGAACACACACACAGACGCACGCACCAACACACAATCTGCTAACTGTGCATTATGACTCATTAGCTTCGCTGCTGCTGCAAGACGCCGATAATATGAGATATTAAATGTTTAATAAGTTTTTTTTCTAGTCGAACGATTTTGATCAAATTTGTTGGGCGTGATCATGACATTCATAAGTGTGTACGTGCCAAAGCACAAGTCTCTACGTGATTTAGCAATTTGAGGCGAAGGTGCAATTTGAGGGCGTGGCATCCAAAATTTAACAAAAACCGAAATTGCAGAAGGCTCAAATAACACTAAATGCAAAATTTTAAGACCCTAGCTTGAAAGATGAATTAAATAGAATTTTATAACTAAATGAAGATATCGGTTTTTAATTGATAACATTAAAACGATTATAGTTATCGAATATTTGAAACAAACTCGATTGAATCGTACTATACACGAATTCCAAAAAAAATTTGAAGTATCTAGCTCTTATATCTTCTGAGATCGACGCGTTCAAACATACGGACAGACGGACAGACGGACGGACGGACAGACGGACAGGCAGACAGACGGACAAGGCTAAATCGACTCGGCTTCTCTCCCTGATCAAGAATATATATACATTATGGGGTCTGCCACGCCTCCTTCTGCCTGTTACATACATTTTCACAAAACCATTATACCCTTTTTTCCCATTTTCAATGGGTTCAGGGTATAAAAATGTATTATTAGCTCTAGTTCCCTAACGCATTATTAAGTTAACTAATAAGCTGTCATAGCTTTTGGCCTCTCTATATATCTATCCCTCCATCTAGTAAATCGTACTAGACGAGCAAATAGATATATATCAATTATAACTTACACACACAACAGAGATAAAATTTGCGATATGATATTAAAAGTTACTATTATAAACAAGTAAGAGTGCTCTAGTCGAGACTGCTCGACAAAGAGATCCTCTGAACCCTGCGAAGAACTGCGATTCCTAAGAGCCGCTAACATTCTCCTTTACTTTTATATGTATGTACATATGTAGCAAGCAATACATACACACACAGACGCACGCACAAGAACACACACACGACGCAGGCACAAGCACACAATCTGCTAACTGTGCATTATGACTCATCAGCTTCGCTGCTGCTGCAAGACGCCGATAATATGAGATATTAAATGTTTAATAAGTTTTTTTCTAGTCGAACGATTTTGATCAAATTTGTTGGGCGTGATCATGACATTCATAAGTGTGTACGTGCCAAAGCACAAGTCTCTAGTACTTGAAATACGTGATTTAGCAATTTGAGGCGAAGGAGCAATTTGAGGGCGTGGCATCCAAAATTTAACAAAAACCAAAATTGCAGATGGCTCAAAAAACACTAAATGCAAAATTGGAAGACTAACTATAAAGATGAATTAAATAGAATTTTATAACTAAATGAAGATATCGGTTTTTAATCGATAACATTAAAACGATGATAGTTATCGAATATTTGAAACAAACTCGATTGAATCGTACTATACACGAACTTCCAAAAAAAAAATTGAAGTCTCTAGCTCTTATATCTTCTGAGATCGACGCGTTCAAACATACGGACAGACGGACAGACAGACAGACGGACAGGGCTAAATCGACTCGGCTTCTCTCCCTGATCAAGAATATATATACTTTGTGGGGTCTGCCACGCCTCCTTCTGCCTGTTACATACATTTTCACAAAACCATTATACCCTTTTTTCCCATTTTCAATGGGTTCAGGGTATAAAAAACAAGTAAGAAAACTCTAGTCGAGACCGCTCGACAAGGGTATACCCTGAACCCTATGAAGAACCGTTATTCTAAGCATTCTTTGTTTCTTTTATATACACATGCATATGTACGTTCATTACAAGCCAAACTTACACACACACGCACAGGCGCGCACACACACACGCCAGTCGGTGCGTCAGCTGTTCTTTGGCTGCTGCTTGCATGGCAATGCTATGGGACATTAAATGTTTAATAACTTTTTTTCTAGAGTAACGATTTTGATTAAACTTGTTGGGCGTGATCATGTCATCCATATGTATGCATGTGCCAAAGCACAAGTGTCTAGTATTTGATATACGACACTTACAAATTTAAGGCGAAGGGGGCGTGGCATCCAAAATTAAACAAAAACCGAAATTGCGTATGACTCAAGTTACACTAAATGCAAAATTTGAAGACTCTAGCTATAAAGATGAATTATACAGAATTACATAACTAAATGACGATATCGGTTTTTAATCGATAACATTAAAACGATGATAGTTATCGAATATTTGAAACAAACTCGATCGAATCGTACTATACACGAACTTCCAAAAAAAATTTGAAGTCTCTAGCTCTTATATCTTCTGAGATCGACGCGTTCAAACATACGGGCAGACGGACAGACGGACAGGGCTAAATCGACTCGGCTTCTCTCTCTGATCAAAAATATATATACTTTATGTGGTCTGCCACGCCTCCTCCTGTTACATACATTTTCACAAAACCATTATACCCTTTTTTCCCATTTTCAATGGGTTCAGGGTATAAAAAACAAGTAAGAAAACTCTAGTCGAGACCGCTCGACTAGGGTATACCCTGAACCCTGCGAAGAACCGCAATTCCAAGCAATCTCCGTTTCTTTAATATAGATATGTATATATATGTTCATTTCAAACAACACATACACAGGTGCAAGCACTCACAAGCGCAAGTCGATGCATCAGCTGTTCTTTGGCTGCTTTACATGGCAATGTTATGGGAAATTAAATGTTTAATAACTTTTTTTCTAGAGTAACGATTTTGATTAAACTTGTTGGGCGTGATCATGTCATCCATATGTATGTATGTGCCAAAGCACAAGTCTCTAGTATTTGATATACGGGAGCTACAAATTTGAGGCGAAGGGGGCGTGGCATCCAAAATTTAACAAAAACCGAAATTGCGTAAGACCCAAATAACACTTAATGCAAAAACTCTAGCTAGAAAGATGAATTAGATAGAATTTTATAACATATATATATTATAACAATAAAACGATAACAATTATCGAATTTCTGAAACAAACTCGATCTTTTCGTGATATACAGGAACCTAAATAAAAATTTTCAAGTCTCTAGCTATTGTAGGTTCTGAGAGCGACGCGTTCATACATACGGACAGACGGATTGACGGACGGACAGACGGACAGACGGACATGGCTATATCAACTCGGCTTGTCATCCTGATCAAGAATACATATACTTTATGGGGTCTGCCACGAAATCGATGCTCAGTTATATAATTCTATATAATTCATTTTTCTAGCTAAAGTCTTTTAATTTTGCATTTAGTGTTATTTGGGCCTTACGCAATTTCGGTTTTTGTTAAATTTTGTGTGCCACGCCCCCTTCGCCTCAAATATGTAACTACCGTATATCAAAGTCAAGTCAGGTCTCTAGACTTGTGCTTTGGCACATACATACATATGGATGACATGATCACGCCCAACAAGTTTGATCAAAATCGTTGCTCTAGAAAAAAGTTATTAAGCATTTAATTTCCCATAGCATTGCCATGCAAATAGCAGCCTAAGAACAGCTGACGCAACGACTTCCACTTGTGTGTGCGTGCGCCTGTGTGTGTGTGTGTGTGTGTGTAATGAACATATATATACATAAGTATATAAAAGAAATTGAGAATGCACGGAATTGCGGTTCTTCGCAGGGTATACCCTAGTCGAGCGGTCTCGACTAGATTTTTCTTACTTGTTTTCTTATGTTTTTGTTTTAATAGTTTGTAATGTAAGGATGGGTAAAAAAGGCAGAAAGAACAAGCGATTGTTTTATTTTCTCAGATTAGATTTTTATCCATTTCCTATCTTTTCATCGGAAATAGAAGAGGCGGCAAAACGACCTCCGATTTCTCGATCATCCATATGTGTACAGCAGATCTTAAATACTAAAAATACTAAATATAATTGTTCACAATATACTAATTCTAAATATCGATAAATTCAAATAGTTTACAGTAAAGATTTTGATTTAATGCTTTATGTTAAGTTTAATTGACATATCGATTAGTTTTAAGCAACGCTGGAGTATTTTGAATGTCTATCGAGACTCTGCGACTCTGAATCACCAGAGAATGGTTCACGCTTTTCCTCTGGTGACGCTTTGAAAAAGCAGATGTGTCTGCTCGATAAGATAAATAATCATCGTAAAAAATAAGTATGATCTACAATAATCGATCGTGATATTAAGCATATTGCGTATGCTATCCATCTGCGGGAGAAAAACGGTAACAAAAGAAGAAATTTCGAAATTGCTACGGGCACACGGCATCGACGAGCCGGCCTCGGCCACCGTGGTGCAGCTTAAGCGCCTCTACAACGAAGGGGTCGACCAGGGTGGTGAGGAAGCCTAAAATGGCGCCAAGGGCGCCGGACCACGATGACGAGATACAGGGGGCGCCATGCCGTATCACCGCTGGCCACTGAAGGGCCCGAGGATGTGATGTACACATCAGATTCAACTTCCGCTTCATCTTCTATCCAGCAGGAAGCTATTCCTGCTGCCACGCCTTCCGCTGCATCTTATGTCCAGCACGCAGCTAATTCCGCTGTCGTAACAGATGTAGCGCCTTATGTGGCCCCAACAATCACTCCACGGAACGCTGACTTGGCCGAATTGGACGAGCAATTGGCTATCTTATCTAATGGAGCTCCAGTATTCAATTTTAAGTCACTTGTACAAGTCCTAGAATGACTGATGTAAGTGTTATCGAGAATATTGTCTCAAGATTTTCTGCCGATACTGCATATCATGTCGACAAGTGGTTGAACGATCTAGAAGACGCATTCACCATACTGCAGTTGGACGAACGTTTACAACATGTTGCCTGCCGGCGGCTACTGAAAGGTGCTGCGGCGATCTGGTTGCGCACTGTGTTTATACACACTTATGAGGAACTGAAGAATATACTATTGAGGAGGTGTGCACCGCTCTTCGCAACCGACGTCTTGTAGCAGGTGAGGGGTGCTTGAGATACGCAATCGAGATGCAAGAGATTGCCATGAGTGCCCCGATTCCGGAAAACGAGCTGGTGGATCTTATCATTGCTGGCCTTAGTAATAACTCCTCAAAGTGTGCTATCCGATTACTTAATTTAACAGTATTACATTCATTTGACATCCTGCCCAACAACGCTACTGAATTGTCCATGATTTTGGGTAGAGATTTTTTGTTTAATACTAATATAGATTCCAAAATATGAAGTATGGTAAAAATCAGTTATTATCTTTGAATAAACTCACTGCTATACTTAAGTCACTTGATCTGTTTAAGGAAAATGACAAATGTGCAATCGCCATAAACGCCATTGAGATCCCTGAAGTCTATGATGAAGAATCTAATCTAAAACCTGTTCAGTCAGCCTATCAGTCTGCCTTGTCCGATTCAAATCGACCAGATTCATCTCGTATGCCAACTAATACGTTGGATGACGTTCTGGCGGCTATTAATGCAAGTGAGGTCCCTGAAGCCAATAGAAACGAATTCAATGTAGAACCTGCCCTGTCCCTTGAGCAATCCGTCGCCCTCAAGTCTATTATATCTGATTCTTACCTGCACGTCCCTCAGGAACTGATTAAACCCGAACTGATTAAACCCGGACTCTGTAACGGTCCTCCCGTCTTTGCCAGATGTTTCATTCTAAATGAGCTCATAAACCGAGGTCAGTTGGTGATATATTTAGATGATATCCTGATTGCTTCACATGATTTTGAGACGCATCTGAAAGTTATATGCCTTATGCCTAAAGCTGTGCAAACGTTGTTTCGCGTTTCAAGATTTGGAATGCATAGGATATATGGCGAATTCTTTCGGAATCACCCCGAAGCCCGCACATCTTCAGGCCCTACGTAGTAGGGATATGAAAGAGCTGGAGCGCTATCTTCGCTTATTTTCATACTTCCGCCGATTTGTACCTTGTTTTGCTAAGATAGCATACTAGTTCTGCCGGTTTTTATGCAATGCTATTTCAGAAACAAACGGATGGTAAATTCCATCCAGTGTTCTATTTCCCCAAAACAACTTCCTATCCCGAATCAAAATTACACAGTTTCGAATCGTATATGCTCTGAAGCGTTTTGAAACATACCTGAAGTTCATTCCCTTCAAAATAATAACCGATTGTAACTTACTGGCTTTAACTCTTAAGAATAGCAGATCTTCTGCCAAAATTACTCGATGGGCCCTTCTGTTAGAAATTTACAATTATTCAATTGTGCACCGGTCCGGAGTTAGAAATACCTGCTGGTTGTCATTGACGCCTTCACGAAATTTGTAAAGTTATACCCTGCCGCCACGACTCATTCTCGCGAGGTATACCAGATTTAAGAGTCCCAGTATTTTGTGAATTACAGTAGACCCCGCCGAATTATTAGTGACCGAGGTACTTGCTTCACTTCTTCCGAATTCGTCAATTTCCTGCAGGCCAATAATATAACTCATGTCCAAATTGAAACTGCCTACCCCTATGCCAACGCTCATGTCGACCGTATCAACCGGGTCTTCGGCGCCATGCTTGGGAAACAGACTGAACCTTTGGACCATGCTGACTGGGTTAAACAACTGCCGAAAATTGAATTTGCCTTGAACAACTCTGTCCATTCCACGACGAAATTTGCAGCTTCTGTTCTCTTGTTCGGAGTCGAACGAGGCGTCGTTGTAGACGAATTAATCGAACAACAAATTAATCGATAGGCTTCCTGAAGTTCACTCCTCCGTCGAAGATGTTCATAAGATTGCACTGCAGAACATGGTCAAATCGTAAGAGTATAACAGAGTATTTTGCTAAGAATCATCCACCGGCATTTAGCTATGAAGAGGGAGATTTCGTTATCATAAAAAATGTAGACACCTCGGACGGCACTTATTCGGCGATACCGCGGTCCCTACATTACACAAGAGAAACTTCCGAATGACCGGAATGTCATTCGGGATGTTGACGGTTCGCAGCTGACCCAACTTCTGTACGATGGTGTATTAGAAGCCGCCAATCTTAAGTTGTGGCTTATGCCTAATCAAGATTGCACCTCTAACATCGACACATAAGCAACATGATCCAATCTTAAGTATTATATCCAGTATTACCCTTAATAAGGAATCGAGGTCGATTCCTCTGTCAGGACGGCCGAGTTGTAAAGTATTTGTTTTAATTTTTATGTTAAGTTTAAGAGATATATCGATAAGTAGTTTTAAGCAACGCTGGAGTATTTTGAATGTCTATCGAGATGCGACTCTGAATCAGCAGAGAATGGTTCTCTCTCTCTCTCTCTCTTGCTTTGAGAGAGCCGATGTGTCTGCTCGATAAGATAAATAATCATCGTAATAAATAAGTATGATCACTAACCACATAACTCATAGATATAACACGCAGAGCACTGAAATTCAGCGAATTCCCAAAGTGACAAGGCAGCCCCATGGCGAATTCACTGAATTCGCTTTACTTTTTGCTGCGAGCAGCCGGTACTCTGTGACAAGAAAACCAGTGCTCTGCGAGCGCTCGTTCGGTAATGGTCCATTTCTATATGAAGCCCTTCTATGCAACCATGTATGCTTATTTTCTGATCTCTTCTGTCTCATATATTTTTATTATCTGCTCTCTTCTCTCTCGAATATATATATGTAAGAACTCACCAGCAGCAGCACACCAAAATTGAAATTTGCTGGCTGAGGCTTCATTTCGTCTCTTGCGACAGTAGAGTATACCAAACTTTTGAAAGTGTTTGTCATGCCCATGCAAAATGTTGACATTTTTATTATTATTTATGAGAAGGGTATGGATGTGTGAGGCTCATACGAAGAATATGTTTTCGCGACGAGCATGCACACACACTATCAGTACTTACCGTTACAGCAGCTCACATGTATGAGCATTTGTGATAAATTGTAGAAACCAACATTTGAAGTAGTGAGACCCGTAGACTGCACACACACACACATTTGTACATGTGTGCGTCTGATCAGAATTGTCGAATATCTTGCGATTCCAGTAGCTTGTTAATTTTGTGTGGTTTGAATTGTAGAGTGACTGTCAAATGCGCATTTATGACCTACAGTAATCATTTTGGTAATGAAGGGTACAGCTCGGTGCATTATGACACCTGCGAATAGATATGAATCACCAAACCCACAGTAGTCTTTTATAACCTAATGACAGGTATATTTGAAAGAATTATGTACACTTATTAGTTAGTGCTCTACGATGATTTTTTCGATTTGATAATGCTATGGGCCTATGTTATTTAAGTAATTATACCATTAAAATATATATGTATGTAAATATATACACTCACATTAATTTCTAGATGTAAGTATGTATGTATGTATATACATATGTATATGTGTGAAGTGGATTTGTAAGTTCACAAGATCGAACAAATCTCAGTGTCGTTCACAAAATTCTAAGGCACACACACACGCATTGGGATTCTACAATTTCCACTTGCAGCTAAAGTTTCGCATGGAGGCACACAAATGCTCATACATGTGAGCTGCTGTAACGGTAAGTACTGATAGTGTGTGTGCATGCTCGTCGCGAAAACATATTCTTCGTATGAGCCTCACACATCCATACCCTTCTCATAAATAATAATAAAAATGTCAACATTTTGCATGGGCATGACAAACACTTTCAAAAGTTTGGTATACTCTACTGTCGCAAGAGACGAAATGAAGCCTCAGCCAGCAAATTTCAATTTTGGTGTGCTGCTGCTGGTGAGTTCTTACATATATATATTCGAGAGAGAAGAGAGCAGATAATAAAAATATATGAGAGAGAAGAGATCAGAAAATAAGCATACATGGTTGCATAGAAGGGCTTCATATAGAAATGGACCATTACCGAACGAGCGCTCGCAGAGCACTGGTTTTCTTGTCACAGAGTACCGGCTCCTCGCAGCAAAAAGTAAAGCGAATTCAGTGAATTCGCCATGGGGCTGCCTTGTCACTTAGGGAATTCGCTGAATTTCAGTGCTCTGCGTGTTATATCTATGAGTTATGTGGTTAGTGGTATGATCTACATAAATCGATCGTGATATTAAGCATATTACAAATTATATTAAGCTTAAGTTTTTTGTTTTTGATAAATGAAATGAAGTTATACATTAAAATTTATAAATATAGAATCAAATACAAAAGGAAACAAGTAAGAAAACTCTAGTCGAGACCGCTCGACTAGGGTATACCCTAAACCCTGCGAAGAACCGCAATTCCAAGCAATCTCCGTTTCTTTAATATACTGTAAAGGTACGTTTTTCCAGCTGCGGCAGACTCAGCCTGGCCCAGGGTCACCTACAAGATAATTTATAGGATGCTGGGACGCACTGGGGTAGGGGACGGGAAATACGGCAACTCACGGCCGCTGGCGGAGCTGTTCTCGCCTGGGAGTAGCGCGACAACGATCGCTGCACCGCGCCGGTCAACTTTGGCTGCGGCAGCAGGTTCGAACTTGCACGCTGGTCTTACACTCTGACGGACAAAGCACGAACGTAGGGGATCTAGCGTTCGTTAGCACTCATGCAAATGTTTTTTTCCAAAATTAAAACACCAAGATTTCGGTTTCTTCTTTATTTCCTTTAGATAACTCACGGTTCATCGACCTTCCTCTCGTGCCTCTTTCCTGGTATATTCTTCTTCCGCTCGTCTCGCTTTTCACTTTCACTTTTCACTATTTGGCGGCGATACGCCCTCTCAATTTGCCGCGGCGCGCCTAGCTACATTGCCGATCATCGGCGCGCATATAAGGGGGGTTCGCCTTCTAACTTAAACCTAATAAGGGCGGGCCCTCCATTGGTCGCCTCTGCGCTCCATTGCGCCTACACCTAATCTTCATAACTCATCTCCTAATCAAATCTCTTACTCACTATACTTATTAACTATACAAAATCAACTTATGACTAGCTTACTACTAAATGTGAGGCGGCAGATTTATCGCCGCCTTACACCCCCTTTTCTTCGGGCAACTTTCTATGCCCGCCTCCTCCAGCAACGGTGGGGCCTTCCGCCTGTCCCTCGCCGTCCGTAAGTCTCGCGTCGTCTTCACTCCCGACTTGGAAAAATGGCTTCAGCTGCGTCACACTGGCCACCCTTCTCTTGCGCTCGCCCTCCCTCGCGAGTCGCACGACTTCGGGGGAAACAAATCTGATGATCCGATATGGGCCGTCAAACTTCGGGGCCAATCTCGCTGCGAAGCGTTCAGCTGCGTTGGTCAGCTGGCGCTGACGCAGCAGGACTAGGGAACCGACCGTGGTCCTCCACTCGCGCCTGCGAAGATTGTAGTACCGCCCTTGGTCCCACTTCCACTTGACGCCTTTCTTCAGGAGTGACGTCATCGGTTGCACCAGGGATGCGAAGTCAGGTACGAAACGCCTGTACCACGACGCCATCCCTAAACACTGCCGCAGCTCTTCGTGATTCGATGGAGCTGGGAGTTTCTGGAACGCCTCAACCTTGGACGGATCCGTACTGATTCCCTCCCTCGACACTACATGCCCCAGATAGACCGACCTTTCTCTAAAGAAGCTGCATCCCTTGCGATTAACTTTGAGGTTGGCTGCTCTCAGCCTCCTAAACGCCTCCTTCGAGTTAGCCCTATGCTGATCCTTATCGGCGCCTATCAACACCATATCATCCAGATATGCGAACGCGTGCGGCTCCATCTCCGGCCATGTAACCTTGTCGATCGCCCTCTGAAACGTTGCCCCAGTCGAGTGCAACCCAAATGGCATCACCCGCCATTGACACAAACCCCGCCCTGGCACAGTGAACGCCGTGCATTCCTTACTGTCCGCCGCCATCGGGATCTGCCAATAACCGTTCTTTAGATCTAGCGTCGAGATGACACGCGCGTGACGCAACCTCTCGAGGATGTAATTGATCCGAGGGACTGGATAAGCGTCGGGTATCGAATTAGCGTTCAGTTGCCGATAGTCGATGCACATGCGCCATTTCCCTGTCTCTTTCTCCACCAAGATTATTGGCGCACTGTGCGGACTCCTAGGCGGCTCGATCGCTCCAATTCGAGGCAGCTCCTCCACCTGCTCGTCAATCACCTTCTGCATAGCGGGATTCCCGGGATTATCCCTCTGCTTCAGAGGTCTGTCATCCCTCATCCGGATGCTATGCTCGCCGACGTGGGCCACCCCTTCGAGGTGCTCGGGCAGTGCCAGCTCGTCCTGGAAGAATCTCTTTATTTCGCTTCCTAGATCAGCCGGACACCCCGCACCCCCTGCGGTCGTCTCCACCTCGTCCTCATCCCCGCATACGATCCTCCTTGCCTCCGGCGAGCGCTCACCAATCGCCTGCTCTGTGCGGTCTCTTTTCCGTTTGTCGTCTCCGCACCGCTACATTCACCCTCTGGCGGCGTCATCCTGGGGCTTGGCTTCCTAATCCTCGCTCGTCGTGCAGGCGTCTCCCGTCTTTCTCTCGGGGCACCTTCTAACGACGTATCCCTGGAGATGGATGGCAACTCCTTCCCCGATGGCGCGGCCTCAGTCCTCATATGTAGCTCGGCGCATCCACAGCGCACGGTCGTCCCTACAGCGGCCAGGGAATCCATCCCGAGGATGACCTGGTCCAACATGGTAGGCATGATGAGTAGTGCTATCTGCGCGGCCCTGCCGGCAAGATCCACCTGCACTCTCATCAGCTTCCTCACTTCCACCGACGACCCGTCCGCCAGCCTGATGCGCGACCGCACCTCCTCGACAATTCCCGTGATCGCCTTCCTCCGCACGCAATCCTCGCTCATGAAGCTACGACTGGCCCCTGTGTCGACCGTAGCGTCCATCTCGCGACCGGCGATCCTGACTCGTGCGACGATCCGGCCTTCCCTTACAACTAACGGAGACTCACGCCCCCCTTTTAGGATCGGTTGGCATCACCCCTTCTCTGTGGGAGGACGCCCTTCTCTGTTTCCCGCGTCTGTTCGGCAGCAGCGGTCTCGCGTGTCGACCCCTGCCTCCCCGCATTGTTGGCCGAAGACCACCCGCTCATTGGGGCAGTCCCGCGCAAAATGACCTGGCTGCGAACATCGGAAACACACTCGCCGCGCGTCAGAACCAGCTCGGTTCTCTGGAGCCATCATCCGATGCATGGCTTCGGCCGGCCTCGCGATGGTCGACATCGAATTTCCGACCCTCGGCTCGCCTAACCGTTGCTCCATCGGCTGAGACCGGAACGGGTTGTTCGGTCGCGTCTCCGGCGGATTGACCCAGTCGACACCTGCCCGAGTCGGGCCCGACTTCTGGCCCCCTCTCCGCGTCTCCTCTCCGAATTCTGCCCTCTGCTCCCTTACGCATTCATATTCCGCAGCCAACTGCGTCAGCTGGGACAGAGACGAGAAATCTTGGCGCCGCACATACATCCGATACTCAGGAGCCGTATTCTCATACACTCGATACAACTCCTGAGCCGGACTGTAGTTGGCATGGCGCATCAATAACCTGATCTCTACCAGGTAGTCCTTGAAGGCCTCGCCTCTCCGCTGCCTTCGCCCCCTAATCTGATCCTCGAGGCGCTCGAAATATTGTGGGGGCATGAAGAAATCCAGAAATTCGGTCCGGAATCTGCCCCAAGACGCACTCCGCAACCCGCTGGTCGGGAACCATTTCGCAGCCTTATCTACCAGCACCTCGCTTACCACCCTAGGTAGGTTATCGAGCTTGATGCCATACGTGATGGCTCTCTCTTCCAAAATCTCGAGGAATCCCAACGGGTCGGACTGGCCGTCGTAGCACATGCCCCACCTCCGGACCTGTTCGGCTTCGCACCTATGCGGCCGACCTTCGTGCTCCACGTAAGCTATCGGCCCTCGCGATCCTACCTCCGAGTCAGCGCGTAGCCACCGGTCGTTGGTCGCGACCTTGGGCTCCCCTCGCGCATCGTTAACCCGAATCTCGGGCACATCGTTACCCCCCGGGGGCCTCGGACCGAATGTCGGGGCCGGGATATGTCCATACAGATGTGATTTCCTTAAGTCGGGTTCAGACTTACGGCAAGATTGATGCCCAAGTCCCGACACGGCACTTCCCAGACTGGGCTCCGGCGCCTCGGCATCCAGGGTTTCTAACTCGGCTAGCCGGGCCCAGACCTCTGCGGATGAAGCTAGCCTTGGATGAAGCTAGCCAAACGCCTGCGCAGCTCCTCTACCCGGCCGTCTTCCTCTAGCCCGAACTCTTGGGCCACAGACATCAACTCCTCTTTCCGCCGCTGACATTCGCTCGGATCCATGGTAGCGTTAGTGAGAATTTTGATTTATTAAAAAAAATTTTTATTTTTACTTTATTTATTTTTATTTAATTGTCTTTATTTAATTTTATTTAAAAAAAAAAATTTTTTTTCTTTTTTGTTTTATTTACTTAAATTTTTATTTTATTTTATTTAATTGTATTTATTTATTTATTTACTTATTTTTTTTATTTATTTAAATTTTTAATTTACTTTATTTAATTTTATTTATTTATTTATTTTTTTTTATTTTATTTGATTTTATTCATTTAAATTTTCCTTTATTTAAGTTTTATTTAATTTGTTATTTATCTTTATTTAATTTTATTTATTTAAATTTTCGTTTATTTAAATTTTATTTAATTTATTATTTATTTTTATTTCACTCACTTTACCATGGCCCTCGGCCCACTGTTCCACACACTCACTGTACAAATTTCGAGCCAACGCGCACCGAAATTTCCCCACTTGTTTGCGTGGTCTCGACCCACGGTCAGCCTCTCGCTCTCCGACACACGCACCGCTATCAGCCAACGGCACCGACAATGCTCTCCCTCGCACGCCGATCACAAGCGTGTCTTCGCTTGTCGCGTCACTTCTGGGTGTGTGTGTGTGGCTGGCTGCCGTCGCTCGCTTGGCCACGGCTTCACTCTCTCGCTCTCTTTCCCTTTGCGCTCGCCCTTCGTTGCTGGGCTCGAGTGCATTCACACGCGTCGGCCGTCTCTTCTTTCTCCTCCTATTCCACTGTTTCTTCTTTTCAACTTATGAGCGCTAGCTCGAACGCTCACTGCCGAAATTTTCGGCACCTCTTCCCCCGCCCAATTCGATCAAACTGCACGCCAGAAATCTTAGCGTTCTGGGCCGATTATGCGCGTATGTATGCGCGTATTTATTTGGGCACACGATGCGGGGCTTTATGCCGCCCGTGTACCGCACTCCCCTACGTCCCAGGGTCCCTGCTCGGGCGCCACTTGTAAAGGTACGTTTTTCCAGCTGGGGCAGACTCAGCCTGGCCCAGGGTCACCTACAAGATAATTTATAGGATGCTGGGACGCACTGGGGTAGGGGACGGGAAATACGGCAACTCACGGCCGCTGGCGGAGCTGTTCTCGCCTGGGAGTAGCGCGACAACGATCGCTGCACCGCGCCGGTCAACTTTGGCTGCGGCAGCAGGTTCGAACTTGCCCGCTGGTCTTACACTCTGACGGACAAAGCATGAACATAGGGGATCTAGCGTTCGTTGGCACTCATGCAAATGTTTTTTTCCAAAATTAAAACACCAAGATTTCGGTTTCTTCTTTATTTCCTTTAGATAACTCACGGTTCATCGACCTTCCTCTCGTGCCTCTTTCCTGGTATATTCTTCTTCCGCTCGTCTCACTTTCACTTTTCACTATTTGGCGGCGATACGCCCTCACCTTCTCACAATTTGCTCCAGCTTCTTCCCTCTTTCGTGGTCATACTCTGACTGCCTACTCGCCCTTCGGAGGATGGCGCGCCGACCTCGTCAATGCAATTGTCGCGGCCGCAACTTCTCACCACGAAGCTCTCAATTTGCCGCGGCGCGCCTAGCTACATTGCCGATCATCGGCGCGCATATAAGGGGGGTTCGCCTTCTAACTTAAACCTAATAAGGGCGGGCCCTCCATTGGTCGCCTCTGCGCTCCATTGCGCCTACACCTAATCTTCATAACTCATCTCCTAATCAAATCTCTTACTCACTATACTTATTAACTATACAAAATCAACTTATGACTAGCTTACTACTAAATGTGAGGCGACAGATTTATCGCCGCCTTACAATACATAAGTATATATATGTTCATTACAAGCAATACATACACACACACATACACAGGCGCAAGCACACACAAGCGCAAGTCGTCGCGTCAGCTGTTCTCTGGCTGCTGTTTGCATGGCAATGCTATGGGAAATTAAATGCTTAATAACTTTTTTTTCTAGAGCAACGATTTTGATCAAACTTGTTGGGCGTGATCCATATGTATGTACGTGCCAAAGCACAAGTCTCTAGTATTTGATATACGGGAGTTAAAAGATTGAGGCGAACGGAAACCGTAAGGCTCACATAACACTAAATGCAAAATTTGAAGACTAGCTAGAAAGATGAATTAGATAGAATTTTATAGCTGAATTTGGATTTTCGTTTTTAATCGATAACAATAAAACGATAACAGTTATCGAATTTCTGAAACAAACTCGATCTTTTCGTGATATACAGGAACCTACATAAAAAATTTGAAGTTTCTTGCTATTGTAGGTTCTGAGAACGACGTGTTCATACATACGGACAGACGGACATGGCTATATCAACTCGGCTGTCATCCTGATCAAGAATATATATACTTTATGGGGTCTGCCACGCCTCCTTCTGCCTGTTACATACATACGCCTTTCAACAAAAACATTATACCCTGATTTCCCATTTTCAATGGGTTCAGGGTATAAAAAATCAATAGCTTGTTTATACTAAGCGCTATTAATGCTCAAATTTAAAATACAGAAATTTCTTTGAGTGTATGCAGAGATATGAGAGCAAGTGTAAGTGTGTAAATAAATGCATTGAGTTCAATGGAGTTCCGGTTAATCAATAGCTATTGTTAGTCAATTTCCTAATTTTTTAGCTTAATATAGATTGAAAATAAAACATGAATTAAAATACTGCCGGTGAGTTTTGCCATATTTTTATCTTGAAAAAAAAAAAACTATTTTCATGTGAAGAATGCGAAAAAATCTTAAAATTTGAATAAAAGCGAGGAAAAAGAAACCCTGATTTTTTTTATAAGGTATACATATAAAGTATACGTACAAATTTTTTATTAATTACAGCTCGGCATATTTAATCGTACATTTATTTTGTTAAGATCATCTAAATCGAAAAGACCGTTCTTGATCGAACTACTAAATATATCAGACATATACAGGACAAGACAGACGTATTTACTTTATACGATCTATCACTCCTTTGTGCATGTTACATATGTTTTATCAGCACGATTATACCCTGATTTACCATTTTCAATGGATTCAGGGTATAAAAACCACAATCATCGGCGAAAAAACGCGCAAAGCGGCAAAAAGTGTCTTGAAAAAGTCTTTAAAAAATATGTTTCCCGAAAGTTTCTAATTCAATTTTTTTCTAGTCGTTAATATTATAAATCAATCATATACGAGAGCAACACAAATATTTCTGTTATATAAAAACATGTATTATATTGTAAATTTTAGGGCTTTTTCTGTATTATGCCGTTGAAATTTTTTAAATATGAGCAAAAGTCTCACTGCGACGCCCATTGAATTGTATATGGACGATAAATATTTAAAATACATTCATGTGTACATATATATTTACATCGCTATTGTTTGTTTGAAATGTCATCAATTTGTTGTATGATTATGCTAAGCAATTAACAACGCTGTCAGTTATCTGTTATTCAATAACATAAATAAGCCAATAAATATATTATATACACATACTTAAATATATGTTTTTGTATGACTGTATATTAAATGACGTATTAAAAAGTAAATACATACATATGTAACGTTTGTGTTCTCATTTTATTTCCTTTGTTACGTTCTATTGCAATACAAATCAACGCTATCTTTACGCGGCTCAATAGAGTTGATTATATGTGATCGTGACTGCAGTTTTTATACACAAATAAATTCTAATATCCCTCGCCCATAGATTAAACGATTTTAATAGTCCCTTGTTATAAAAATAAGCAAGAGAACATAATAATGGAATGGAGATAGATATGAAGAAGTTCGTAGTTCATTCAGTGAGTTTTGTGAATGTTTAATTGGATCACCACATTCAAAACGACTCGACGGCATATTAATCTGTGACAGACATCTATGGATGTTTTTATTGCCAATTAGAGTGAGTTTATACGTATATAATGAAAGACAATGAGTTACGATAATTAAATAAAATTCAAATATACTTTATTTCAGTTAAAAATGTATATTCGTTACAGACGTAATACATACATATGTACATACGTATGTGAATAAGTGTGTATTCTGTCTAGAAATGTTTCATGCTCGGGAATACCAATGTACAGTGTGTGTTATTGAAAAATGTACACACATAAAGAAATTTCATATTCTGCTAAAAAAAAATTTCAAGGATTCTGAAAAATTTATACAGTTTGACACGAAAGTGTTTTCACATGGGAAAAAAATATATTTTTGTTCTTTGACATTAAAAAAAAACTACTCAATGTGATATTTCAAATTTTTTTAAAATTATATTGTTTTCCAATTTGTTATCTTACAAAAATAATTTTAAAAAAATTAAAAAACTAAAAACATAGGCTTAAAAAACAATAACAACCAAAAAGATATTCAAATTTAACTAAAGTATTCAAAATAAGGAATAGTAACTATATTAAGCAGAGCTCGCAAATAACAGTTCAGCATTTTGCGCGGTCTTCGAATAACAGTTTTCTCTGAGTATTTGACGAAAATGTTCGCGAGCGACCGAAAAACCCCGGTCTTCGCTCAGTTCGCTCGTGCTCGGACTACAACCGTTTTTTTCGTTTCTCATTTGTTGCGGTCAGTTCGCGAGCGAACGCTTGAGTTAAATTAAGAAAAAGGTCTTTGAGCGACTGATGCATGTTCATGTGCGATGCAAACGTACTTTGTGTATGGTATTATTCAAAGTACGCAAAATATTCTTGCGTCGCAAGTTTGTATCTTACATTTACTAAATATTTTAATTTTTTAATGATATCAAGCTTAAACTGCCACATTTAAATGCTCTTGCACAGGTAGTTCTAACCAGAAACTTATTTTTAGCCCTGCATTTCATATTAAATGCACTGCGAAGTTCAATAAGCGCAGACAATTTAAATGTATAATTAGTTATTTAACTTAACAATAGGCAGTATAAGTTTAGTACTAGTTAAATAACATCTTATTACGAAAAAAAAAAAAATAATTTTTTTCCAACAAGGCAAATTAATGTAAGATTGCCAATAGACCTTTTGCATTGACTTGTTCGGTCATTTGCTCACTTACTGAAGCTCAGCTCGCGAACAAAAAATTTTCCGCTCGCGAACAGATGTTCATCAATAACGATCGACGCAAAAAACCCAAAAAACAACCCTCATTCAGACAAGAAAAAATCGCTCTTTGCTCAGAGCAAGAGCGGAATATTTTCTATTTTTCGCTCCTGCTCTGACTTTAAGCGTGACGAAAAAACGCTCAACTGTTATTTGCAAGCTCGGATATTAAGTATCAAAAAATGAGTATAATTAGTATTTAGTATGACCCCCATTGGCTTCAATGACCGCTTCCAACCGTCTATTCATGGA